>JAQZBX010022118.1:0-31796 GCA_029593785.1 Cabassous unicinctus | reverse complement strand
CTTAATAAATTCAATGAGATGGCTAAAGAAATTAAGGATATTAAGAAGACATTGGATAAACAGAAAGAAGAATTTGAAAGTATATATAGAAAAATAGCAGATCTTATAAGAATGAAAGGTGCAAATATGAAATAAAAAATACACTGGAATCATATAATAGCAGATTTGAGGAGGCAGAAGAAAAGATTGGTGAGCTTGAAGAAATTCATGGGAGGAAGCTCATCTGAATATACATGAAAGATATATAAAATTGTCCAAATGTCAAGAGGTGGGGCATGGTTACAGTTGGTGGACAACCACTTAATAAATGAGGGAATACTGAATTCCCAGTATTCCCAGCCTGGAGAGCTCTGCCGCATTCTCCAAGTGAGCAGCAACAGTCTTTTGAGTGCAGGGGCAGTGTCTGGCAAAGAAGGATGGTCCACTAATGGGGTCTTGTTATTGATTACTAGCATTACGAGACTTTGCTCTTGTAATTGAAACTTAGCCTACTGTTCCAAGATGCCTAAGGGTTGCCACCTGAGAGCCTCCTTGTTGCTCAAACGTGACCTCTTTCTAAGCTAAACTCAGCATATGAATGCATTACCTTCCCTGCAGCGTAGGACATGACTCCCGGGGATGAGCCTCCCTGGCAATGAGGGATTAATACCAAGTGTCATCTGTCAATACACCTGGGAAAAGACCTTGAATAAAAGGGGGAAAAGGTAAAGACAAATGAGTTCATATGTCTAAGAGACTTCAAAGAGATTTGGGAGGTCATCCCGGAGGTAATGTTTATGCACACCTCAGTAGGATCTCATAGAACACCAAAGTGGATATCACCCCACACAGAGGGGTTCCTGAAGGTTCTGGAGACACCCAGGTCTTATATAAGGGGGGATAGCTCCAGATATTGATGCCCTATCAATGGGCTATACTTTGGAATCTGTGCTCCTGAGAGTGACAGAGTTGGACTCAACTAAGTGCTCCTTGCACATGATCCATCAGTCCCTTCTATTCAAACCTATATGTGGTGCTGGAGTTTTTAGGTGTACTTCCAGAGACTGGATACCTTGGTCTGCCCATGTGCCAGCTGTGCCTGGAATCTCAGTGGAGCTGCAACTCTTCCTCCACAGCTCAATGGACTCACCCAAGTCACCTGGTGAGGAGATGATAATGGACAATGGCCATCCCAGTGAATGGAGAGAGTCTCTAGCTGCAGGCAGGATAATCCCATCCTTCATACCCATGGGATATAAGCCCCCTCTCACTTGGAGGTGGAGTGGACATCCACATCCCAAACTCCTCAGGATTAGGGAAAGAGCTATGGACTATAGTGGACTCACTCGTATTCTGTTGTAGACTTATTGTGATTTAAGTAATGGAAGAAATTACAACAGTGAGGAGGAGCCAGTGGCACTGGACACTTTTGGGGCAGAGAAGGGAAAAGCAGTTGTAATACAGGGGCTTTTTGGGGACTTGGGAATTATCCTGTGTGACATTACAATGACAGATATATGTCATTTTACATCAGCATATAACATGCAGTACTGTGTGGGAAAGAGTGTGCTCTACAATGTGAACTATGATCCATGCTTAATGGCAAAGACCCAGGTTGTGTATATCCATTGCAGGTAATGTGCCACACTAATGAAAGATGTTTTTGTGGGATATTATGGGAGGTGTGGGAGGTGGGGAACATTGGAATCCTTGTAATTTTTGTGTAACATTTATGTAATCTAAGCATCTTTAAAAACATATATTTTAAAAAAAGAAGACATTGGATGAGCACAAAGAAGAATTTGAAAGTATATATAGAAAAAGAGCAGATCTTATGGGAATGAAAGGTGCTAAAATGAAATAAAAAATACACTGGAATCATATAAGAGCAGATTGAGTAGGCAGAAGAAAGGATTGGTAAGCTTGAAGAAATGGCCTCAGAAAGTGAACATAAAAAGGAACAGATGAAGAGAAAATTGGAAAAACTTTACAAGGTCTCAGGGAATTAAGGACAGCAAGTGACATGCAAACATGCATGGCATTTGGCATCACTGAAGGAAAAGAGAAGGGAAATGAGGTAGAAGGAATATTTGCAGAAATAATAGCACAAAATTTCCTAACCCTATTGAAGGACATAGATATCCATGTGCAAGAAGCAGGACATACTCTCTTCTGAAAAAATCCTAATAGACCAACTCTGAGACACATACTAAACAGAATGTCAAATGCCAAAGACAAAGAGAGAAGTCTGAGAGTAGCAAGAGAAAAGCAATGCATAATATATAAGAGATACCCAATGAGATTAAATGCTGATTTTTCACCAGAAACCATGGAGGCAAGAAAACAGTGGTATAATATACTTAAGATACTGCAAGAAAAAAACTTTCAGCTAAGAATCTTCTGTTTGGTAAGATAGACTTTCAAAAATGAGGGCAAGATTAGAATATTCACAGATAAACAGAAACTGAGATAATTTGTAACCAAGAGACCTGCTTTGCAGGAAATACTAAAGGCTTTGTTACCACCTGAAAAGAAAAGACAGGAGACAGAGGTGTGGAAGTGAGTCTAGAAATGAAGATTATATCAATAAAAGTAACTAAAAATGTAAAAGGAGTGGTGAAAATAAAATATGACAAATAAAACCCAACTATTCAGGAATAAACTTAACCAATGATTTAAAGCACTTGTATTCAGAAAACTACAACTCATTGTTAAAAGAAATTTTAAAAAGACCTAATTGATTGGAAGAATATTCCATGCTTACAGATTGAAAAGCTAAATATCATTAAGATGTCAATTTCTACTCAAATTGATATACAGATCCAATGCAATCTTGATAAAAATTCCAACATTTTTAAAATAAATGGAAAACATGAAGATCAAATTTATTTGGAAGACTTCAGTGTACTGAATAGCCAGAAACATCTTAAAAAGGAAATGCAAAGTTGGAAGATTCTCATTTCCAGACTTTAAGTTATATTACGTAGCTACAGTGATAAAAAACAGCATGGTACTGAAATAAAGACAGCCACATAGACCAATGGAACTAAATTGATGGTAAAAAACAGACCCTCACATCTATTGTCAAGTGATTTTTGACTAGCCTGTCAAACCCACCCAGCTCTGGCAGAACAATCCATTTAAAAAATGCTGCTGAGAAAATTGTATACCCATAGCAAAAAAAGGAAAATGGACCCCATTCTCACACTCTATACAAAAATTAACTCAACATGAATCAATTACCTAAATATAAAAGCAAGAAACATAAAGCTTCTAGAAGATAATGTAGGAAAATATCTTCAAGACCTGGTGGTAGGTAATGGATTCTTAAAGGAGATAAGAGGAGGATTGAGATGGACTACTGATATTTAATATATGTAGAGTTTTTGATTGGCTCTACTGTAAAGGTGTGGAAATGTACAGAGTTGATGGTGACACATTGTGGGAGTGGCAGCTGGTTTATAAATGGAGATGTGGCTGAGTATGGTTGTCTGGGAATGTAGATGCCAATTGACAGAGAGATGGAGAATAATCTAGGGACTGGATGGCACAGTGGACCCAGAGGTGGATGAGAATGGTGGTTGATGGTACAGATGCAAGACTGTCCTTGTGAGCTAGAGCAGATGTACTTCACTACTGCAGGGTGGTTGGAGTGTGGAGAAGCATGGGAAAAATACAGTCAGAGTGACCTATGCAGTGTGGTTAGCAGTGATAATGTAATATTCTTGCATCTATGCCAGAGATGTGCTGTGTTGATGATGGGGGAGTGTGGAAGATGTGTGCCAAGTGTACGCTGTGCACCTGGTACTAATCAGGTAATATTATCTCAAAATCTGTAATGAATATTCCACCAGGGTCTGGTGTGTTGATAAAGAAAAGTTGTTGGGGAATTCTGCACATGTGCATGATTGTTTTGTAAGTTTGCAACTTCTGTCATTAAAATACATTTAAAAAATAATAATAGGGTTGGTTGGGGGAAAAATACACCAAATGTTAACATGGAGACTATAATAAGTAGTAAGGTTTGACAATATTCTTCCATAATTTGTAACAAATGTCTCACAACAATGCAGGGTGTTGGTGGAGGGTTGATGTATGGGACCCCTGTATGATGTTATGAATGTTTGCTTTGTAAGTTCACAACTTTTACTGTACACTTATTGTTTATGTATGTTGATGTATAAGTGGTATAAAATAATAATAATAAAAGGGTGGGTTATGGGAAAATACTTTGGCTATTAGTAATATTTTGTGGATGCTCTTTAATCATTAGTTTAAAATGTTTCACAACAATGCAAGTTATTGGTGGTAGGGTGAGGTATGAGAGCCCTGTATGATGTTATATATGTTTGTTTTATAAGTTTACAACTATTACTATACCCTTATTGTTCATGCATGTTCATGTATGAGTGATATACTTTAATACATTTTTTTAAAAAATCAATGGTGGCTAGATACATGAATATGATATTTAAATAAATGAAAAACAAAAAAAAATTGCCTGTAAAAATCTTTATTCATAATCCTTGGTCTCCTAATCCTACTGGGGCTCTATATATAACTATGCAGACTCTTCTTATGCCTAAACTAATTTTTTAAATATACTTTTTATTTTTTTAAAGATACTTGGATTACATAAATAATATATAAAAAATATAGGTGATTCCCATATGCCCTGCTCCTAACCACTCCCACATTTTCCTACATTAACAAAATCCTTCATTAGTATGGTACATTTGTTACAATTGATGAACACATTTTAGAGCTTTAACACTAAGCATGGTTTACAGTTTACATTGAATTTTACACTCTCTTCCACACAATTTTGTAGGTATAATTATGTAATGAGGCATAATTTCTAATATTTGATGAAGGAGTATTTCTTATCCAGATATCTTGCCTACATATTATTCAAGATTTTACTGAAATCTCCATAGTCAATATATTTTTAATCACAACTATTTACATGTGCTTGCTTTGAAGTATTTAAAATTAAAAATAAATTTTTTTCATTTTTAAATCCACTTTCAACTCTAAAACTAGTTTTCTCAAAAGGCATGATTTCACAATTGTTTAATTTTTATAAGAAGAATATAAGACAAAGCGAATAATAACTATAAGAATGTTAGAATTTGTGTTCCTACTAATAGCTGATTTATATATAATATATTTGTAATAAAAATAGTATACAATTTGGCTAACATTATATGTGTACAATATCATCATAATAATTTCCTTTTACTTCCATAAGTATATTCATATGAAATTCTAATATGTTGCAAAATATTTTTGTAAATTGGTCTTCTACAATAACCTTTCAATTATGCATGTTTCCTCTATCAAACTTATTTTCATCAAGGTAAAGTTCTTAAAGTATAAAATTATATTAAATATAATGTACAATAATTGGTGTTTAAGTTGAAGCTATTGACCTAAAGACTGCTTCTTAGACATATTCTAAGTTCCAGCTATTCATTGTAATTGACACTTAGAAGTATATTTATCTCCTCCATCACTTCACATTGAACTTTTCTACTTTTGTCCTTAGAAATTGTCATTTCTCTAAGCTAAAGCTACTACATATCTACTTTTGAGTACATGAGGATGTAAAAATGCATAGCCTTTGGGGAGGGGGGCAGGAGATCAGTGATTTTTTCCTATTCTCCTTATTAACTAAGTGATATTTAGAAATGTTTACATTACAATTTTAACATGAAGATTTAAAAAAACAAAATGAGTAGGATAATTTTCCTCCTGAATTTTTAAACACTTGAAATCTAACAGAATATTCAAATTCTACATAAATCATATTATTTCTCATATCTAGTAAATAATATAAAACATGTTCCTAGTTAAAACTTCACTGAATATCACCAGTGAAGCTATTTCTTTCATGTAAACTGATTTCTCAGAAACGCTTTACTAACTTACTATTGCCTATCCTTAGCTATCCTTTAAAATCTAGTTAAAGTTATATTTCATTCTTAGTGCTTGTGCTAGTTTAATGTCTTGTTCATTTCTGTAACATTATGTTTTCCATTCTTAGTACAACCAATATATCACATACATTTAATCATTTACAATTTTTAAAACCAATCAACTATAGACAAACTAGAATCATTAACATTCAGATATTGAATGAATAACAATTTATAATATGAAGCAGAAATAAAGTATGCTAAACATTTTGAGACATATCACAGATATTTAAGTGAATTTTGTTTAACTATTATAAGTAAAAACATAAATTTTATATTTCAAATATACCTGACAAAACTTGAATCACATTTATCTTCAGTAACATGAATATTTATTTTGTACAATTTAGAGACTGTACAAAATCTGTGATTCTGCCTCTTTTTCACTGAATAAAATTTATGGAGTCACTTCTCAGGGAGATTTACATTTCCCCTTAATTAGAAGAACAATTCTGCTTCTAGATTATTTGTACACATGGTTATTCCCTTTGAAACAAAGATATAGGACACACTTCTCAGAAGACCTGGAGGAATAGTCATTTCACTCTCCAGAGAGGCCAGTTTTACACTCAACTCCTGATTGGTATGGAATCCATGACAATGCCTTAGAGATTAGTTTAATTTGAAATAATGTTTATTGTCAATAGTATTAGCATATATATATTTTGACTTTAACAAAAGACATCTATTCAAAAAATTTCATAGGTTACTTGTGACTCAACACATTTTCATTTTTATATCATAATATGTTTATGCTATTTGCATTATAATATATCCCTAATATTGTGCAAACCCCAATAAAATATTTTTCTACTTGTTTGGGCTAACATTATGGTATGAAGGAAAATCATATAATGTTTAAAATGATCACCAACAAAAAATACAAAATATCTTGCCTATTTGCTGCTAAATTAAAGAAAAATATGACATATTTCAGAATAGGTTTTTAAAAGAAAGCAAGTAAAAATCGTTGTGATATAACCTAGTACACTTATCAGAAGTATTGACTTAAAATGTGATTGTGGATGAAAAGGGTAGTCTAGGAGGTTGATGTCAATTGAAAGAAAGCTGGAAGATAATCTACGGACTGTACAATATAGTGATATGGTGGTGGATGAGGATTGTGGCTAATAGTACAAATGCAAGAATGTTACTCTATTGCAAGGTGTTAAGAATATGGTGATACATTGTAAAATACAACTAATGTCATTTATAGAATACAGTTAAGAGTAATATTGTAATATATTTGCAGCAAAGGCAAAGAAGGTGTTATATAAATGCAATGGGTCAACAATAGGAGATTATAGAGGGGTATGGTTTTTTTGTCTTGGAGCTATGACACCTTTCTAAAATTGACTGAGGTTATGACAGCACAACTCTGTGATAAAATTGAGAGCCACTGAGTATAAACTTTGGATGGATTTTACAAGGAAGGGGAACATATAACATAATGTACCCCATGGTGTGTGAGAACTGTGGCTAACAGTACAAATACGAGAATATTCTCTCATGAACTATAGGAAATATACAACACAAATACATGGTGTTAATAGTAGGATGGCTTGGGAAAGTACAAAAATATTAAAGTATATAAAGATAGCATTAATATTATGTTGATTTCCTTCATCATTTGTAACAAATGTGTCACAAAAATGTAAGGTGTTGGATGTGGGATAATGTATGGGCATCCTGTATGGCATGAATGAGTGTTTTGCAAACTTTCAAGTTATCTAATAAAAAAGATCATTGAAGAGAATTTTGTATGTATTATATGACTGTAAAGAAAGATACACCTCTGATTTTAAGTTATTATACCCTATGTTATTTCTGATGAAAGTAACCCAGGTGTCATTTTCTGAAAATCCTTATTAATAGATTCCCATCCAGAGTGTATCAGAACATGAGAGAGATTAGGAAGCTTCCAGAAATGGCTAAGAAGAAGTGTCTCATGGGGGTAAATTAATTGCACAGATACTGCAATTTAAAAAAACGATTGTTCAAATATATATATATGGTAATACATATCCAGGACAAGGAAAGATGAAGAAGAGCTGGAAAAATCTGGTCAGTTAACACTGGAAATTCTAAATGTTTAAAATCAGTTGAAAAAGTGTCAAAGAAGAGTTTTAACAGAAAACCAATAAACAATAAAACCTTAGGAAAAAAGAGAAAGTGATTATTAATGTCAACTTAAAAAGATAATCAGATGTCTAGAAATCAACAACAAAAAAAATTACAGGGCATTATAAGAAACAGGAATATACGCCCAAGACAAAGGAAAAACTCAAAATTTCAGAGGAGACACAGAATTATAAACAATTAATCAGTGATGTTCAAACAAATCTAATCAATTCTAGGAGATGAATTTTGATGAATAAACTAGACATAATAGATATATAAAAGAACATTGTACCCCATATAGCAGGATATACAAGCATCTCAAGTTCCCATGGATCATTCTCCAGGGTGGACCATATGTTGTGTCACAAAATATCTCAATAAATTTAAAAAGATTGAAATTAACAAATAACTTTCTCTGACCATAATGGAATGAAACTGGAAATCAATAGCAGGGAGAGAACTGGAAATTACTCAAATATATGGAAAAAAACCAACATACTCTTAAGCAATTAGTGAGTCAAAGGAGAAATTGCAAGAGAATTCAGTATCTCTCCAGGTGATTGAAAATGAGAAAACAACATATCCAAATCTATGGGATGCAATGAATTCCTGAGAGGGAGATATTTATAGCCCTAAGTATCTACATTAGAAAAGAACAATGAACTAAAATCAAAGACCTTACTGAACACCCAGAAGAATGAGAAAAATAACAGCAAAATAATCCCAAAGCAAGCAGAAGAAAAGAAATAGCAATCATTAGAGAAGAAATAAATAAAATTGAGGGTAAAAAATGAATAGAGATAATTTATATAACCACATTTTGATCTTTGAAAGGATCAATAAAATCATGAACGCTTTTCTAGACTGACAAATAAAATAAAAGAAGACAAATCATAAAATTAGAAATAAGAGGAGGCCATTAACAATGACAACACAGAAATAAAAATGATAATTTGAGGATAATGTGAACAACCACATGCCCCCAAATTAGACAACTTAGAAGTAATAGACACATTCCTAAAAAAAACACCCAAACAATCTTTACTTTTTTAGAAGAAAATTAAAACCTGAACAAATCCATCAAACCAAGCAGTCATCAAACAACTCTCCAAAATGAAAAGCTCAGGACAAGATAGTTTCACATGTAAATTCAACCAAGCATTCAAAGAAAATTTAATATGAATCTTAGTCAAGTTCTTAAAAAAAAAATGGACAAGAAGGAATGCTAACAAACTCATTCAATGAAACCAATATAACCTAATGTCAAAAACAGGTAAAGATATGAAAAAAGAAAACTTCAGACCCATTTCCCTAATGAATATGGATGCAAATCTCCCCAAAAAAAGACTTGCTAATTTAATCCAACACATTAAGAGAATTATTCATCATGATCAAGTGGGTTTTATACCAGGCATGCAAGGGTTGTACAACACAAAAAAATCAATCAGTGTAATACACCATGTTAAAAAAATCAAAGAAGAAAAATCACATGATCTTATCTATTGATGCAGAAAAAACATTTGACAAATTACAACATCCTTTCTTGATAAAAATACTACAAAATATAGAAATTGAAGGAAACTTTCTCAACATGATAAAGTCCATATATGAAAAATTCACACCTAACAGTATACTCAATGGTGAAAGACTGAAAGCTTCTTCATTGAAATCAGGAACAAGAAAAGTTTGTCCACTTTCACCACTGTTGTTCAATGTTTTGCTAGGGGTTGTAGCAAGAAAAATCAGAGAAGAAAAAGAAATAAAACACATCCATAAAAGAAAGTAAGAAGTAAAATTTTGCAATTTGCAGATGATATGATCTTATATCTAGAAACTCCTGGAGTTTACAATAAAGCTGTTAGATCTAATAAACAATTTCAGTAGACTGTCTGGATACAAAATCTGTATGCATAAATCAGGAGTGTTTCTATTCATTAGTAACGCTCAATCTGAGAAAGAAGTCAGGAAAAAATTTCCATTTACAATAGAAACTAAAAATATCAAATACTTTGGAATAAACTTAACCAAAGATATAAAGCATTTGTATTTGGAAAAATACAATGCATTGCTAAAAGAAATTTTAAAAGACCTAAATAATTGGAAGTATATTCAATACTCATGGATTGGAAGCTAAATATCATTTAGATGTCAATTCTACCCAAATTCATATACAGAGTCAATGCCATCTCAATAAAAAATCCATTTTTAAAACAATGGAAAACTCAATTATCAAATTCATTTGGAAAGGTAAGGGGTCCTGAATAACCAGAAACATCTTAAAAAGGAAAAGTAAATTTGGACAACTCTCATTTCCAGACTTTTAATCATATTATCAACCAACAGTGGTAAAAACAACATGGTATTAAATATATAAATCTTAGCTTCCACTAAAACAACAAAGAAAAAGCCAGAGGCTGCCATGAGGACCTGCTTTGGGGTACAGAAAAACAGGACACTGCTTACCAACACCCAGAAGAGTGAGGGTCAGATACACAAAGAAGCCAAAACAAGGAACATAGACAACAGAAACAAATGAAGTAAGAGAACAAAGTGTCAAAGAGAAAACTTAACACACACAAAAACAGCAATTTAAAAAACTCTAGAGTAAGGAGAGAAACTAATCAACTGAATAAATACATCAAAAAATAAATAATGATGAATATAGGGAAATAAAAAATTACAAATCATACTAAGAAACAGGAAGACATGTCCCAGCCCAATGAACAAATTTAAAACCAGGAAGAGGTGCAGAATATTGAACAACTAATCAAAGCTATCCAAACAAAAATCATGGGCCACCTTAATGAAGTAAAGGAAGACATTAAGGATATTTACAAGACACAGAGAGAACATACTGAAAAAAATTGCAAACATACATAAAAGATAATGGATATGATGGTGATAAATTGCACAATCCAAGAAATCAAAAAGAAACTGGAAGCACATAACAGTTGATTTGAACAGGTGGAGGAAAGAATTAGTGATGTGGAAGACAATACATCAGAAATCAAACAGATAGTAGAACCGATACATAAAAAAGATAGAACAAATCCAGGAGGGACTTAAGGATTTGAATGACAACACAAAATACACAAACATACGCATTATAGGCATCCCAGAAGGAGAAGAAAGGAAAGCCTGACAGAAGGAGTGTTGGAGAAAATAATGGCTGAAAACTTCCCAACCCTATTGAGGGAGATGGATGTACAAGTCCAGGAAGTGCAGCACATCTCAAACAGTAAAATCCCAACAGGCATACTCCAAGACATATACTCATCAAACTCTCCAATGCACAAGGCAAAGAGAAAATAATGAAAGCAGCAAGAGAAAAGAGAACCATCACATACAGGGAAGATCAATAAGATTAAGTGCTGATTTCTCATCTGAAACCATGAAGACCAGAAGAAAGTGGTATGATATGGTTAAGATACTAAAAGAAAAAAATACATCCAGCCAAGAATTCACTAATCAGCAATTGTGGCATTCTAAAATGACAGAGTTCAAAATATTCACAGATAAACAGAGATTAAGAGAGTAAGCCAATAAGAAATTTGCACTTCAATAAATATGAAAGGGATTTCTGCAGGTGGAAAGGAAAAAACAGGGGAAAATGAGAGAGTTGTAGGATTGTGTAAGAACAACTTAAAAGACAAAAAGAGAAATAAAAACAATGTAGCACATAAATAAACCCAAAGAAAATATGGCTAATGTAAGTAATTCCTTGAGAGTAATAGCACTGATTGTTAATGGATTAAACTCACTGGTCAAGAGACACAGATTGACAGAATGGATAAGGAAATATGGCCCATCTATAAGTTGTCTACAAGAAACCCACCTTAAAACTAAGGGTTCAAGGAAGCTGACAGTGAATGGCTGGAAAACAATTTTACAAGCAAACAATAACCGAAAAAGGGTGGGAGTATCTTAACAAGCATTGGAAAAAAATAGGCTTTAAATGCAAGACTATTGTAAGAGACAAAGATGGACATTATATATTAGTAAAAGGCGTAATGTTTTAAGAAGAAAGAACAATCATAAACCTTTATGTGCCTAATCAGGGCACCTCAAAATACATGAGGCAATAACTGAAAGAAGAAGAGGAGACATAGATGCCTCTACAATTATATTGGGGTCTTTAATACACCATTATCACCATTAGACAGAACATCTTGACAGAGAATCAATAAATAAACAAAGACTCTGAATAATATATTACAAGATCAGGACATAATAGACATAAAGAGAATGCTACACCCAAATACAGTGGAATATGCATTCTTCTCTAGTGGACATGGCTCATACTCCAAGACAGACCTCATGTTATGACACAAAACAATTCTCAATGGTTTCAGAAAGATTGAGATTACACAAAGTAATTTTTCTGACCCACAATGGAATGAAATTGGAAATCACTAAGGGCCAGAGAACCAGATTAGGCACAAAGATATGGAAGTTAAACAATACACTCTTAGACATACAGTGGTTCAAGGAGGAAATTTCAAAAGAAATCAGAAACTACCTTGAAACAAATGAAAATGGCAACACAACATATCAAAACCTATGGGATGCATCCAAAGCTGTTCTGAGATTGAAATTCATAGACATAAATGCATATATCAAAAAAGAAGAAAGAGCTAAAATTGAAGACCTAAATGCACACCTGCAGAAATTGGAAAAACAGCAACAAACTAACCCCAAAGGATAGAAAGAAGGAAGTAACAATGATTAGAGCAGAACTAAGCAAAAGAGAAAATGAGAAAGCACTAGAAAAAATAAACAAAACCAAATGCTGGTTCTTTGAGAAGATCAATAAAATTGACTAACCCTTAGCCAGACTAACAAAGAAAAGAGAGAGCAGATGCAAATTCACAAAATAAGAAGTGAGGAAGGGAGTATCACCACTGACCCCAAAAAAATGGAGAGCATCATAAGAGGATACTTGGAAAATTTATATGCCGAGAAGAATGATAATTTAGAGGAAATGGACAAATTCCTAGAAACTGACAAGCAGCCTACATTGATGAAGGAAGAAATTAATGAACTCAACCACCCAAATACAAGTAAAGAGATAGAGCCAATCATGGAAAACCTCCCAACTAAGACGAGCCCAGGACCAGATGGCTTCACAGGTGAATTCTACCAAACATTCCGGAAAGAGATAACACTAATCCTGCCTAAGCTCTTCCAAAAAATAGAAGTAGAAGGAACATTGCTTAACTCATTCTATGATGCCAACATTACTCTAATACCAAAGCCAAACAAAGATGCCACAAGAAAGGAAAAGTTGGAAACAACCCAGGTGCTCATCAATAGATGACTGGATAAACAAAATGTGGTACATACATACAAAGGAATATTACTCAGCTGTATGAAAGAATAAAGTGCTAACACACATGATAACATGGATGAATCTTGAAGATTTTAAGTTGAGTGAAGCAAGCCAGGCATTGAAAGATGAACAGTACAGGACCGCACTGATATGAATTAAGGAAATTGAACAGTGTCAGAAAGCTATTGTCTGTAAAATAGATATATAAGAAAGAGAAAGAGAAGAGAAGGTTGTGAGCCATCACCCATATGGATGGAATAGGTGGTAAAGTGATAGAGTGTAGTTGTGTATTGAAGGAATAGCACAGGTGGGTAGTGATATTATTGGCTTTGGTGGTGTAGGGTTGATAGGTGGGTAGATTGAGAAGGATGGATTGGTATACCCAGCATACTGGTGGGAGAGATAGGAGAGGGACAAAGTGAAAACTTAGGATTTGTGGGTATAAGTACAGAGGTGGGAATGCTCTTATGGCAATATGACAAGGAAGAGTCACTGGTTTATGGTGTTGGTTGCGGGGGGCATTCAGGACAGGGTTCATCTGGAGCAGACATCTAGGGGGTGTGTGAGTGTTCATACTGTCATAGCATGTTGTTTCAGTGGGTGGAGACCCACATAATGAGCGTGAAGGAGTTGGACTCCCATTTTTCGGAGGACTGATTCATTCAGAAATAGACAGGCAGGGGTCTCTCAAGAGCAAGGGTTGTTCTGAATAGGGGAGGACAAAACAGTGTGTTAAGACCTCTTTTGCATGTAACTATGCATCTTGTCATCCAATGAGTCAAGCCAGGGGGTCGTCATGGGCCCTAGGGCGATGAGGAGGGAGGAACAGAATAGATTAAACAGGGGGTATTTAGTGGTCTTTGGAAATATTCCTCATTACCTTACAGTGATGGGACAGGACATGGTAAATATCATCAAAATTTATAAAAGTGTATGATTTAAAAGGTAAACCGTAGTGTAAACCATGACAATATTTAGTGGTTATATTTCAGTATTTGTATATCAGTTATAACAATGCTACCATCAACATATAAAAAGGTTTTAATATGCAATGAAGAATGGGGGAAGAGTTTGGGTATATGAGAATCTCTTGTATTCTGTGTGTGACTTTTCTGTGACCTAAAAATTCTTTGAAAACAACATGAAAAATTGTGAGAAACTGGGGAATAAGTGGCGGAAGGTGCCACAGTACAGACTGGACACCAGATATTGCAGTGATAAAAGGAAAAATGTAAAAAAAATTTTTTTCTAATTTTTAAAACATTTTTCATTTTTTAAACATCCCAATCTTTTAATTTAATTTTAGTTTTAGTTTTTTCTTTAATTTTTCATGTATTTTATCTCTTACATTTAAACTTATCATTATTATTTCATTTTCCTATTAATTGCATTTGGCTATTGCACTGACTTCATCTTTAAAGAAGCTTTGGATCATAGATGGGTTACAACTGGGGTGGGAGAAGATCGTTGGTGGGGCGTGTCAGGGAAGGAGCATGCATGGGAGGAAATTCACCTGAACATACATACAAGGTATATAAAATTGCTTAAATGTTCATGGAGCACTGTTGCAGTGGGTGGAGAATCTCTCAATAAATGAGAAAATAGTGAATTCCTATCCTGGGGAGCTCTGCCACATTCTCCAAGGGAGCAAAAACAGTCTCCCAAGTGTAGGGGTAGTGTCTGGCAAAGGAGGAAGATCCACTGATGGGCCCTTGTTATTGATGACTAGCCTTACGAGTCTTCGCTCTTGAATTTGAAACTTAGCTTATTGTTATGGGGTGCCTAAGTACTGCCTCTTGAGGGCCTCCTTGTTGCTCAAATATGGCCTCTCTCTAAGCCAATCTCAGCATAGGAATGCATTGCTTTCTTCCCAGCATGGGACATGACTCTCAGGGATGAGCCTCCCTGGCACAGAGGGATTGCTACCAAATGCCAACTGGCAATATGACTGGTAAAAGACCTTGAATAAAAGGGGGGAAATGTAAAGACAAATGAGTTCATATGGCTTAGAGACTTCAAAGTGAGTCAAGAGGTTTCCCAGAGATAACACTTATGCACATCTCAGTAGGATCTCATAGATTTCTAAAGTAGATATCACCCCAAATATAGGGGCTCCTGATTGCTCTGGAGACACTGAGGTCCTATATCAGGGTAGATAGCTCTGGAGTTTGTTGCCTTGCCAGTGGACCCTACTTTGGAGTTTGTGCTCCTGAGAATGACAGAGTTGGACTCAAATATGTCTTCCCTTCACATGGTTAATCTGTCCCTTCTATTTAAACCTATGCATGGAGTTTGTAGGTGTACATCCAGAGATTGGAGTCTTTCGGTTATCCATATGCCAGCTGTGCCCAGAATCTTGGTGGAGCTGCAAATCCTACTCTACAGCTCAATGGACTCACCCAGGACACCTAGTGGGGAGATGATAATGGACAGTGGCCATCCCAGGGAATGGAGAGAGTTTGCAGCTGCAAGCAGGATAATCCCATCTATCTTATCCATGGAATATAAGTGCCCTTTCACTTGGAGGTGGAGTGAACATCACCTTCCCAGACTCCTCAGGATTTGGGGGAAAACTATGGACTTCTGTGCACTTACTGGTATTCTGCTATAGACATATTGTGATTGAAGCAATGGAAGAATTTACAACATTAATGTGGAGCCTGTGGCCACTGGTACTCTGGGGGCAGGGAAAGGGAAAAGCAGTTGTAATGAGGGAGCTTTTTCAGGACTTAGGAATTGTCCTATTTGATATTGCAATGACATATATAGGCCATTTGATATCATCATATAACATGCACAACTCTGTGTGAGAGAGTGTGATCTACAATGTGAATTATGGTCCGTGCTTAATAGCAAAGCTCCAGGACATGTATATCCATTGCAGGTGAAGTGCCACACTAATGAAGGATGTTTTTTGTGGGAGGTTGTGGGAAGTGTGTGAGGTGGGGCTTATGGGAATCTTTATAGTTTTTGTGTGACAATAATGTAATCTATGTATCTTTCTTAAAAAACATTAAAAATTTTCATTTAAAAATTGGCTAAGTTTCAAATACTATATTTATGATTGCTATTATCTGTACTAAATATTTTTCCAGTTATTAGAGGGGTTAAAATGATTAGGCATGTAGCATTAAGGTGCTTCATAAGCAAATTAAGTGAACTTTGTTTAAGTAGGCTCTCCTGATCACTGCTTTCATGATGCAAATTAACTGAAGTATTTTAGAGTACATCTGATCCAGGCACTACTTGATACTGGTTGAGTAAATTTACACAGTATCAACACTTGGTTCTTGTAATGCAGGAGGATCAAGCTCAAGAAGGCTGACCAAATAATTTGATATTTCAGAGAAACTATGCAGGAGTCCAGTGTCAATTATATAATCCACTAGCAGCCAGCCAGGAGGAGTTCTGCCCCACCATTTGGGGGCTACAGGTGTATATAGAGAGGTGTATATGCACAAGCAGGGAACAGCACATTTTTGTGGTGCACAATGAGAACAGGCACTGTTAATAATAAACTTGACTAGAGTCCTCATGTGCAAATACAGGTTAGACTTCTTGTCACCTATCTTACCCCTAAGAGGGTCAGGTTACTGGCTACTTTAACCCCTCTCTTTCTAGCAATCTACACAAATAACTAGTGGGAGTAGGAAGTGGGCATTCCATGTCCCCACACAACCAACATTTGATTCTATTATGGGGGTTTTGGATAATTTGAAAGAAGGTGTGAGGGATGATCAATATCTTCCCTCAGGGCTAGTTATTGGTAAGTCCTGTAGGAGAAAAAACAGAATTGGTATCTGGTGTAATATTTTTTTTATCCTGAACAGGAAACACAGGTTCTCAAATGGCTCCACTTAATATTTTGCTTTATGTTTAGGTGTGGTCTCCTGTTCAGGACCTCCTTCATTTATCAGATCTGTTTCTTTAGTATGATGAACCCAGGGTTTGATTCTCTGTAACTTAAGAGAAGAACAAGGGTTAATAATGATATATAGGGTCCTTCCTATTTTGGTTTTAGTTGATCTTCAGGGTGTTTACTTCTCAAAACTTTTAAAAGAACCTGATTTCTGACTGAAAAGGGGTGGAGGAGCATATCATGCTGGTTTAACAGTATGCAAACAACCTTTCTATTAGTAGATAAGGTAACAGGTAGGGGAGTTTTATGTGAAGGTTTCTAAAACCAAACATTTTTCCATTCCAAATTCTTTGAGTTTTCTTCAGTGATATCAAAAATTTTTACTGGTATTTTTGTATAAAATGTGGCTTTATAACAATATTTTGGATGACTCCTACTTTCCATGAGTTTAAGATTCCCAACAGCAAGGCTGCATAAATGACCTCATTTGCCCATTTGGTGGGGTTGAGGCATCAGCAACAACAGATTAGTATTACTTCACCTTTTGGGCTGTAGGGCTACTGGCCCTTTAACTTGTATTCTCAATGTTTGCATTTGTCCTGCTATTAGCATTTAAATTGGAGCCTGGGCTGCAGGCTGATTTGCTGAATTTAAAAGTGTTAAGGTTGGATATAGTTTCTTAGTCCATTGGTGTAAAGATTCCTTATCAATTTTTAATTTTTCCTTTAAAAGGGCCATTCATCTTTCTATAGCACCTGCATCAGTGGGGTTATAAGGTAGATGGAAAGTTTAAACAATATCCTGATTCTTAGACCAAGACTATGCTTTATCACTGTTACTTTGGGCTGACACTCCATATAGGGCACTTACTTTATTTAGGCAGTGAATAGTAGCTTGCTGGTTACAAGTCCTGTGGCAGTGAAAGCATACTGTGCCCCTTCTGAGAGTGGGATGTAATCCATTTGCTATAATGCTATCATGCTAATGGAATCTATGCTTGGCCAATATGCCCCATCCATAAGGTAAATGTCACAGTCATCAAAGTGAGCATGATGGACAAATGTGGTTAATGTCTATGAGCTGCTGGCAAGTAAGAGGTAGCTGTAACTACTGCCATAGGGTCTGGTAGCCACAATGTCTGCTTTTTCCTGTTGAGCTACTCTGCTGCTTCTCACATTTCAACGGTATGATTTTATATCTTTGCAAGGTCATCTGCCTCAATATTCCCGAGAGGTGTGTTAAATGAGTGGGCAGGGACATGATAGACAGTTATCTGTCATCACTGGCAGGTGTCCCAAATACCCTTCCACAGATCTCTCCCACATGGAGGGCACCCCATGAGAGTCCATTGTTCTTATTTTGGTTCTATTATCTGCAATTCACCCCTGGATTGAGATGGCAGTCTCCAGAGTGACCAGACACTATTAGGTTAAGCCCTCTACTTGCAACAGGGCATGGTATTCTTTACATAGTTGCTTTTCTTAAAGGCACTATATAATAATTTGGCCACCTTCAACAATTTGGATTAAAACCCAAGGGATATTTTTTAGAATGTTGTTTTTGCAACAAATCTCACCCAAAGCTAGTATTGATGCTGGCTAAATCCAATCTACAGAGTAAGTTAAGGTCCATCCCCTTTTACTGCTTGAGTTTGTGCTATTGCTCTCTTTAATTTTTTTTATAAAGCAGCCAGCTGGGGATATTCCCATTCCCATGCACAACATTTCCTGATTAACACTTACAATATTTTTTTTCAGGGGAGTTCTTAAAGCTTTTTTTAAAACTTTATTTTGTACATTTCATAATTGAATATGTAAACAATAATCAAAAAAGAAAAGAAAACACATTTGAATCAAAAACATATATTTCTCAATTAAATGTACTGGATACATATATTTTTTTTTAACCATACAATATGTTACACAATATATTTGGTTCATAGTAACACAATCATACAGTATTTGTCCTTTTGTGTCTGTCTTGCTTCGCTCAACAAAATGTCCTCCGCGTTCATCCATGTTATCATATGCTTTATGACTTCATTTCTTCTTACAGCATCATAATATTCCATCATGTCAATACACCACAGTTTTTTATCCACTCATCAGTTGATATGCACCTGGGTTGTTTCCAACTATCGGCATTTGTGAATAATGCTGCTATGAACATTAGTGTACAGATGTTTTTTCATGTCACTGCTCTCAGTTCTTCTGGGTATATACCCATTAGTGATATTGCAGGGTCAAAAGGCATGTCTATATTAAGCTTATTTAGGAACTGCCAAACATTCTGCCACAGTGGCTGTATCATTCTGAATTCCCACCAATGGTTAATAAGTGTTTCTATATCTCCACATCCTCTACAACACTTGGAGTACTGTCTTTTTAATAGTGGCCACTCTGATAGGTATGAAATGATATCTCATTGTAGTTTTTATTTGCATTTTCCTAATCATTAGTGATGTTGAACTACAATGGTTTTAGTATTTCAGCTAAATGAGGGATGAAGGGTTTCCAGAACACTAACAATCCCAGAAATACCATTAATTGTTTTGGAGTTTCAGGATATGATAAGATTAAAGTACAGAAGCTATTTTGATAAAACAGACTCTCTACTTTGTATACTAACATAAGTACTTATTTAGTTTTTTGCCATTTAATAGAGCTCTTTTAAGAATTTTTTTTTTAATTTAATATTACCATCCAGAGGTATGAAAATATGAAACTATACACTGAAAAAATAGACCAACAGAAACATAAAGGTCACTAATATGACTTATAATTCTTACTCTTTTGGTATGGCTGTTTCCAAGTGCTTCACCATTTCATATCTTTGATTTTTACTGCTTTTAAGATATTTAACCAGGGTTGAAGGGGACTCACACAGGATTAACCCACAACTTTTTAGTTTCTTTACTTTTCCACAACTCAAAAAAGATTTGAACATATGGGCCTTTTGCCCATTTTTCTTGCCATTTACAAAACAAGTTGAATTGCAATATTGTGTTAAAATGTAAAGGCCTACTACTTTCTGGCCAAATTTTCTGTCATCTAATCTGTATCTAGGCTGCACTTCATTACAGAAAATAATTAATTTATGCTTCTATAACACAGACCCCTAATTTAGACCAATTTTTCAGGATGCATCCTAATGGTAAGCATTCAGGGACTGATGCCTCATTTCCCATGGCAGCAGGAAGAAACAGAGAGAGAGAGAGAGAACAGCCAAAACAAAGGCACAAAAGGCAATGGGCTTCCCTTTAAGTGAATGGGGGAGTGGGACTCAAACTCATGAAGCCTCACTCTTCCTATCTGAACCTTCTCTACTTTGGCAAAGTGACCCAAATGCTAACTCATGGTTAGCCAAAAACAAAAACAAAATAATTAATAAAGTAATGAACCCACCTGCCAAGGGAAGGAGACAAATTGGTCCTCCATCCTAACTTCATGGGCCTTGGTTATGTTGGTGGCTAGAAAGGGGCTCCACCACAGGTCAACCCTGAGTCTCAGGAAAATCACAAGTGGCTGCTGTAGTCAGGGATGTCTTGGTGAAGACAACCCCCTCTGCAATCCACTTCAGACGCATTCTCTGGTTACTGTGTTTGTTTATTTGGTCCTGGCAGAGTCACCAATTGCTAGGCCTCAAAGCTGGGCCTTTATGGATAACCAGAGATGGTAAGAAGAAAATCAACATAAGAATTAGATAAAACACATTTATTGTGGCTGCAGATACAAGGAGCCAAGGTCATTCTAAAGCAACTCAGACCTGACTCCCTGCACTGCAGTTTCACTCTTGCTTAAATGCCTGTGTCTCTAATTAACATCTGTTTTGATTATGCCTTAGCTTTTGTGCATGTGGATGAACACACATAGCTGGTTATGTAATTGTCTGATTGCTATGTTCAGGAAATCATGGTTGCACATACATTGCATGATAGAAAAAGGGGCAGATAATTCCACTCTAGGGTGGGAATTTTACTATGTTAATTAAGCAAGTTTAAGTGAGGACAGTCACCGGCTTCTTATGTGCAGGTCTGGCCAATGGGTTGAAGCTGGTTTTCATATCTCATTTCTCTAGCAGGATGTTCTTGACCACAAAAAAGAATTTGGCACCAAGAGTGGGTTGCATTTCATTACCATCTAATTTACATATGATTATTTCCTTTGTATCCTACTAATAGTGAGAGAAAGAACAAACAAGAATAAGGCAGTTAGAACTTAAATCCATCATAGCCATAAGAAAAGGCAAAGGGTGAGGCTATACCTGAAGTAACCATAAACAAAGACAAACTCAGTTTATAATCACCATCATAATAGCTGAAGTCTAGGCTAAATCCACCCTGTTATAGCAAATTAAGATATTATCCTTCTGCTGTTTTTCAATATAAAGGCAACCACATAATGGTCTTAATTCTTAGGTAAAGTTTCTAGTAAGTTTCCACTTAAAAACAATTTGTGTACTTCTGTTTATTAACTATGCAACTAAAACAATTTTATTATTAACACTTTGCTAAGTTTTTCTGCTTTACCCCCAGTTGAGCTAATTCCATTTGTGAATTATATATCAAGTTTAATTGCAAATTGGAGAAAGATCTTGACCAAAAGTGGGAAATGGTAAAGAAAAATGAGTTTATATGGCTAAGAGAATTCAAAGTATGTCCAGAGGTCATTCCAGAGTTTACACTTATGCATGTCTCAGCAGGATTTAATTGACTGCCAAAGTAAATACTACCTCAAATAGCAGGGCTCCTGAGGGCTCTGGAGACATCCAGACACTATAGTCAGGGCAGATAGCTCAGGAGTTTGGTGCCTTGCCATTGGGCCATACTTTGGAATTGATGCTGCCTGGTGTGACAGAGTTGGACTCAGTTGTCGTTTCCCTACACATTGCTTTTCTGACCCCCCTATTTGATCTTAATTAGTACTAGAGTTGAGAGGTGTACTTTCAAGAGGCATAAATCTTTGGGCTGTCCTTGTACAAGCTAGGCCCTGAATCTCAATGGAGTTGCAATACCTACTCTCCTATACATTGGACTCACCCAAGACAACTAACAAAGAGATGATGATAGACAACAACCATCTCAAGGAACTGAGAAAGTCTACAACTGCAAACAAGATAGTCCTATCCATCTGCCCTATGGGATCAAACCACCCTCTCAAGAGTTAGAGTGGACATCACCATCCCAGAATTCTCAGGATTGGGGAATGACCTATGGACTAAAGTAGACTTATTGGCATTCTACTATAGACTTATTGTGATTCTAGCAATGGAAGGACTTATATCATTGATGTGGAGGAGGCAGTGGCCACTGGAGGTTCTGAGGGCAGGGAGGGTGAAAAACTGGTGTCATATGGGGGCATTTTTGGTACTTGGGAATTGTCCTGAATGACATTGCAATGACAGATAAAGGCCATTTTATATCTTGCCATAACCTACAAAATTGTGCAGAAGAGAGTGTAAACTACAGTGTAAATTATAACACATGCTTAGTAGCAATGCTCCAAAATGTGTCCATCAATTTTAATGAATGTACCACACTAATGAAGGATGTTTCTTATATGGGAAAATGTGGTAGGTAGAGGGGTCAGGAATATGGGAATACCCTCTATTTTTTATGTAACATTTATATAATCTAAGTATGTTTAAAAAATGAAGAAAAATATATATGATTTTTATGTCATCTAATACTATGTTCTAGGGTTTGCAAGATAGCATTGACATTTAAAGATTCATTTTTAGGTTACCTTTCACTGTTACCCATTTTGTAACAAATGAAGCCCAAATCTGCTTTAAGAGTTCTTAGGCATGAACAAACTAACAAAGGTAAAGCAAGCACAGATAAGAACAGATGAGAGAATTTTACACACATAGACTTGACTTTCGAATCACCTAGACACAATGCTTCCAGTGTCTATCCATGGCAGAAACATTATGCGGAACCCTCCAGCTTAGTTTCTCCAGGAAAATCCTTGGATAACTGCTAAGTCCAGAATTAAGGGGTCCAGAGGAGTCCTGCCACCAACAAGACATGAATTTTGGCTGCCCTTGGGGCTGTATCTCCTTAGTTACCTCCTGGCAAGGGATAAAACCCTGCAAGGGCTTTTTCACTGGATGGACTGGAGTGTTACAAGGAAATAGGTAGGGAGCTAAGACTAGTCAGGAACCTTTTAATCTTTATTGATGGCACATGAGGAGGTTCCTTATTCTAGAGGGTTGAGGTTTAGTAAATGGAGTGCATTTCCTCTTCTGTTTAAGGAGATTGTCCTTGTGGTCTCTGGCCCTCAGATCTGTCTGTCCTCTCCTTCCCTCTTACACAGGTTTACCTGGAATTCAGGGTTGAAAACAAAGTCCACTCATTCATACTGTGGCCATGTGGTGTGGCAGGAAAAGATTAGATTCTTTCTTTTTAGACTGTCAGTAGCCAGGTTGTCCCAATTTCTGAGAAGACATGCCAGAGAGGAGTCTGCTGGTATGCTGAAAGAAGCACCCATTATCTGAGCAGAGAAAAAAACATCTTCAGCAGTCTGGGGACATCCACCACTAGAACTGACTGAAAGGATTGCTCACTGAGCCAGCATCCTGGAAATCAGGGAGCCCTGCTTATTGTCCCCACATTCTGGAGATCAGGAGTCTTATGTCTCTGGACATTGGGGGCCTGTTACCTAGTAAATTGATATTACTGTGTGCCATGTGCTGCTCAGACAGGGTGTGCTTGACTGTCCTGGGTCTCAAATGGTAAGGTTGGTCTTAAGAAGACCCTGCCTGACAATGTGAGTATCATTGATACCAAACTTAATATCCTACTCACCGCTTCCATCTCTGAGTTGAAGGGTGTGAAGCCAGAGCCACCGGCCATGCCCCAATAGACCCTAGTGAATAAAAGGGTTTCTTTTGCAGCTGGATCTGGAGCCTGGATGCTGCTCTATAATGACCTTTAATAAAACTTGTTAAAAAGACACAGGGCCTGACTTGACTGTATGTCCAGTGTTCAGTCTGAGGGTCATGTTGGCTAATGGGAGCATTGATAATTTTCTTTACTTAATTGGTGTATAGGGTCTCCAGGATCAAAAAATGTCTGTGCTTTTTCTAAAGCCTTCTCAGTTTAAAAATGCTTGGGTGCTATTGGTAGAGTCCAGAACAGGAAGAGCTGAGCAAAGCTAACCAGAGTTATAACTTCAGCAGTAAATACATTGAAAATGAAGTATGATTTCTAGCAGGCAGTACTTTGATGAACTAATCTGTAATTCAGGGACAGAAATGGATATATATATATATAAATAATTGTGGCACCAAAACACAAAAGACCCCATTTTAACCAATTTTAAGTGCACACTTAAGAGGTATGAATTTACATTATATTACTGCTCTGATTTAAAATATATTTATAACAGAGGACAGATTAGAACACTATATACAGATAAAGTGATAATTTCAAGAGAAGACAATTATATATACATATGCACTTACCTGCCCTAAAATATATTAGGCAAATATTGTCAGATTTGAATGGATAAATAGATGGCTGTAAGAAATAGTGGGAAGCATTAATACACTAATTTCAATAATGGATAGAGGTTCTAACAAAAACTCAATAAAGAGAGAAGCCTTGAACAATACACAAAAGTAAAATGTGCATAAGTGGGAAAAATTTGTCTGGGTTATATGACAACTCTTTCCTTTGTGCATAAATTTTCTACAAACAAATGGTCTAATTAAACAAAATAAATTTAGGTGATAGTAATAAAAAAATTACATTAACAAAATTGTGCTACCATTACCAAAGTCTTCAACGATTCATTCATATTACTGCATATACCAAAATTTTATGCCCATTTACAGCTGAGTAATATTCCATTGTATGAACATATTACTTTAAAAAAATGTTTTTAAATGTTTAGATTACATAAATGTTACACAAAAAATATAGGTATTCCTACATGCCCCACTTCCCACACCTCCTACAACCTCCCACGTAAACATCCTTCATTAGTGTGTTACATTCATTGCAATTGATAAATGCGTCCTGGGGTTTTGCCATTAAGCATGGACCATAGATCACATTGTAGTTTGCACTGTCTCCCACACAGTTCTGCATGTTATGTGATGATATAGAATGGTCTATATCTGTTGTTGCAAAGTTACTCAGGATGATTCCTAAGCCCTGAAAAAGCCCACATATTAAAACTGTTTTCAGTCTCTCTACTCCCAGAGCCTCCAGTAGCCACTGGCTCCACATCAATGTTGTTAATTTCTTCCAATGCTAGAATCACAATGTGTCTATTTTAGCATACCAGTAAGTCCACTCTAGTCCATAGCTCTTCCCCCAATCCTGAGGATTCTGGGATGGTGATGTCCATTCCACATCCAATTGACAGGGGGCTTATATCCCATGGAGAAGATGGATAGGACTATCCTGCCTGCGGCTGCAGACTCTCTCCATTCCCTGGGATGGCCTTTGTCCATCTTCATCTTCCCACCAGTTGTCCTGGGTGAGTATAATGAGCTAAAGAGTAGTGGGGTTCCAGGCCCAGGTGGCACATGAACAGCCCAAAGACTCGAGTGTCTGGATATACACCTACAAACTCCAGCACCAAGTATAGGT
Organism: Cabassous unicinctus; assembly: GCA_029593785.1. Taxonomy (NCBI): domain Eukaryota; kingdom Metazoa; phylum Chordata; class Mammalia; order Cingulata; family Chlamyphoridae; genus Cabassous; species Cabassous unicinctus. Next base: position 5,928 of record JAQZBX010022118.1, on the reverse strand, counting down.
TTAAATAGAAGGGACAGATGAGCCATTTGTAGGGAAGACATAATTGAATCCAACTCTGTCAGTCTCAGGAGCACAAACTCCAAAGTAGGGGTCACTGTCAAGGCACAAAACTTTGGAGCTATCTGCTCTCACCATGAGACCTGGATGTCTCCACAGCCTTTAGGAGCCCCACTATTGGGGTGGCATCCACTTGGGAAGTCTATGAGATCCAGCTGAGATGTGTGTAAGCATAACCTCTGGGATGACCTCTCTACTCACTTTGAAGTCTCTTAGCCATATGGAATCATTTGTCTTTACATTTCCCCCCTTTTATTCAGGTCTCTCTTCAGTTGCATTGGTAGTTGGTGCTTGCTAGCAATCCCTCTGTGCCAGGGATGCTCATCCCCGGGAGTCATGTCCCAAGCTGGAGGGTAAGATAATGCTTTCATATGCTGAGTTTGGCTTAGAGCAACACATTTGAGCAACAAGTTGGGTCTCAGGAGGCAAACCTTAGGCATCCCATAACAATAGGCTAAGTTTTAATTTCAAGAACAAAGACTCATATGCCTAGTCATCAATATCAAGGGCCCATCAGTGGATCATCCATCTTTGCCAGTCACTGCCCCTACACTTGGGGTACTGTTGCTGCTCCATTAGAAAATGTAGCAGAGCTCTCCAGGATGGGAATTCAGTATTCTCTCATTTATTGTGTGAGTCTCCACCCATTGTGACAATGCCCCATGAACATCTGAATATTTCTATATACCTTATATGTATGCTCTGGTGAACTTCCTCCTATGCAGCCCCAATCCCCAACACCCCACACCAACCATGCCCCCTGCCCCAGTTGTAACACTTCTGTGATACAAAGCTTCTTCAAAGATGAAGCCATTACAATAGCTGAATACAATTAGTAAGAAAATGAAACAACAATAATAAGTCTAAATATGAGATAAAATACATAAAAATTTAAAAAATACTAGAAATAAAATAAAATAAAATGAAAAGACTGGGATGTGAAAAGAATGAAAAATATTTTTAAGAGATTTTTTTTGACATTTGACATTTTGCCCCTCATCACCACAATATCTGGTGTCCTGTCTGTACCTTGGCACCTTCCTCCACTCATTCCCCAGTGTCTCACTATTTTTCATTTTGTTTTCAAAGAAGTTTTATGTCACAGCAAAATCACACACAAAATACAGGAGACTCTCATATATCCAACATCCTCTTGCTATCCTCTCCCCCATATTAATACCTTTTTATATAAGGATTGTACCTTTGTTATAACTGATATACAGATAGTGAAACATAGCTAATAAACATGGCCAACAGTTACACTATGGTTTAGATTTTAGATGGTACACTTGCAAATTTTGATGATATTTACCATGTCCTGTGTCCATCATTGTAAGATCATGTAGAACACTTCTACTGCCCACTAAATATCCCCTGTTCTATCTATTCTATTCTCAAGGCCCATGGTGACCCACTGGCTACACTCCTTGGAAGACAAGATTCATACTTACATGCAAAAAGACTGAGGTCTTCACACACTGGTTTTTCCTCCCTTAGTAGGAACTGCCCATACTCTCAAAAGACTAATGCCTGTCTATTTGTGAAAAAATCAGTCCTCCTGAGGATGGGAGTCCAACTCCTTCCCACTCATTATGCAAGTATCCACCCACCAATACAACACATCATGACAGAATGATCACTCACACACTCCCTAGAAGCCTGCTCCAGGTGTGCCCAATCCCAACTGCCCCCCCCATCCAACGCCCTAAACCAGTAATCCTTCCTTGTCCTACTGCCATAAAAGCAATCCCAATTTTGTACTTTCAACCACATATGTGCAATTCCTCTGTTCATCTGGTTCCCCTCGCAACCCTCCCCCAAGTACCCTAGTCTTCCAACCAACATTTCCCAATCTACCTGTGAATGCTGCACCACCCAACCCAATAATATCACTGCACTCCGGTCCTATAACTTCAAAACACAGCTACACTCTTTCACCTTACCATATATTACATCCAAATGGGTGATGGCTCATCACCTTTTCCTCTCTATTTCTTGCAAACCTATATTCCAGACAATAGTTCTCTGAGAATGCCCAGGTTCCTTAATTCATATCAGTGAGGTCATGTACTGTTCATCCTTCAATGCCTGGCTTGCTTCACTCAACATAAGTTCCTCAAGATTCATCCATGTTATCCCATGTGTTAGCACTTTATTCCTTTTTACAGTGATTAATATTCCATTGTATGTATGTACCACATTTTGTTTATCCATTCACTTGTTGATGGACACCTGGGTTGATTCCAACTTTTGGTAGTAGTGAATAATGCCACTATAAACATTAGTGTGCATGTATCTGTTTGTGTCTTTGCTTTCAATTCTTCTCAGTATATACCCAGCAGTGGAAATGCTGGATCTTATGGAAGTTCTATAGTTAGTTTTTTGAGGAACTGCCAAACTGTCCTCCACAATGACTGGATCATTTTACATTCCCACCAGCAGTGGATGAGTGTTTCCATTCCTCCACATCCTCTCCAACAATTATAGTCCACTGTTTTTTTAATAGCTGCCATTCTAGTGGGTATAAGATGGTATCTCATTGTAGTTTTGATTTTCATTTCCCTAATAGCTAGTGATGTTGAGCATCTTTTCATGTGCTTTTTAGTGATTTGTATTTCCTCCTTGGAGAAGTGTCTTTTCAGGTCACTTGCTCATTTTTTTAAATGGGTTGTTTGTCTTTTTATTTTTGTGGTGTAAGTATGCAGGATATTAAGGTCCTATCAGATATATGCTTGCCAATATTTTCTCCCATTGGTTGGGCTGACTTTTTACTTTCAAGGTAATGTCCTTTGAGGTGCAAAAGTTTTGAATTTTGAGGAGATCCCATTTATCTATTTTTTATTTTGCTGCTTGTGCTTTTGGTGTGAAGTTCATGAAACCTTTCTTATTTCAAGGTCCTGTGGATGCATCCCTACATTATCTTACAAGGTCTTTATGGTCTTGGCTCTTATATTTAGATATTTGATCCATCTTGAATTGATTTTTGTATAAGGTGTGAGATTGTGTTCCTCTTTCATTATTTTGGATGTGGTTATCCAGTTCCCCAAGTACCAGTTTTTGAGGAGGCCATTTTCTCCCAGTTGAGAGGGCTTGGTGGCCTTGTGGAATATCAGATGACTCTATATTCAAGGAGCTGTATCAGAGTTCTCAATTTGGTTTCATTGGTCTGTCCTTGTGCCAATACCATGCATTTTTGACTGCTGTACCTTGGTAGCATGTTTTAAAGTCAGGTAGTGTGATACCTCCAATCTCATTTTTCTTTTTCAATATGTCCCTGGCAATTTGGGGCTTCTTACCCTTCCAAATAAATTTTGTAGTTAGTTTTACCAATTCATTAAAAAAAATTCTGTGTTCATTTTTATTGGGATTGCATTAAATCTGTAGATTAGTTTGGGTAGGATAGACATCTTAATGATGTTTACTCTTCCAATCCATGAACAGGGAATATTCTTCCATTTATTTAATTCTTCTATGTTTTCCTTTAAAAGTTTTGTGCAGTTTTCTGTATCAAAGTCTTTTACATCTTTAGTTAAATTTATTCCTATGTATTTGATTCTTTTAGTTACTATTGTAAATGATATTTTTTTTATTGATTTCCTCCTCAGTTTGCTCGTTATTGCTGTACAGAAATTATACTGATTTTTGAGCATTGATCTTAGAGCCTGCAACTTTACCGAACTCATTTATAAGTTCCAGAAGCTTTGTTGTAGATTTCTCAGGGCTTTCTATGTATCAAATCATGTCATCTGCAAATAGTGAAATTTTACTCCTTCCTTTCCAATTTTCATGCCTTTTATATCTTTTTCTTGCCTCAGTACTCAAGCAAGTACTTCTAAGACAATGTTAAATTGTGGGCATCCTTGTCTTGTTCCTTATCTTAGTGGGAAAGCTTTTAGGATTTCACCATTGAAAATGATGTAGGCTGTGGATTTTTCAGGTATACCCTTTATGATGTTCCTTCTATTCCCATCTTTTGCAGTGCTTTTATGAGGAAAGGGTGCTGTGTTTTTTCAAATGATTTTTCTGCATCTATTGAGAAGATCATGTGTTATTTTTTTCTTTCAATCTGTTTATGTGGTATTTTACATTGATTGATTTTCTTATGTTGAACCATCCTTGCATACCCCGGATGAAACCCATTTGGTCAGGGTGTATAATTCTTTTGATATGTTGTTGAATGTGATTAGCAAGTATTTTGTTGAGGATTTTAGCATCTAGGTTCATGAGAGATATTGGTTTGTAATTTTCATTTCTTGTGGTATCTTTGTTTGGTTTTGGAATTAGGGTAATGTTGGCATCATAGAATGAGTTAGGTAACATTCCTTCCACTTCTATTTTTTGGAAGAGCTTAAGCAGGATTGGTGTTAGCTCTTACGGGAATGTTGGGTTGAATTCACCTGTGAAGCTGAATGGTCATGGGCTCATCTTAGTTGGGAGGTTTTAGTTGACTGGCTCTATCTCTTTACTTGTAATTGGATTGGTGAGTTCATCAATTTCTTCCTTCATCAGTGTAGGCAGCTTGTGAGTTTCCAGGAATTTCTCAATTTCCTCTTCATTATCAATCTTGTTTGCATATAATGTTTCAAAGTATCCTCTTATGATGCTTTTTATATCTGTGGGGTCAGTGGTGATATCCCCTTCCTCATTTCTTATTTTGTGTATTTGCATCTGCTCTCTCTTTTCTTTGAGAGTCTTGCTATCGGTTTGTCAATTTTATTGATCTTCTCGAAGAACCAGCTTTTGCTTTTGTTTATTTTTTCTAGTGGATTTTTATTTTCTATTTTGTTTAGTTCTGCTTTAATCTTTGTTATTTCCTTCTTTCTACTACCTTTGGGGTTAGTTTGTTGTTGTTTTTCCAATTCCTCCAGGTGTGCAGTTAATTCCTCAATTTAGTTCTTTCTTTTTTTAATACATGCATTTATGGCTATGAATTTCGCTCTCTGTACAGCTTTGGCTGCATCCCATAGTTTTTTGATATGTTGCATTGTCATTTTCATTTGTTTCAAGGTAGTTATTTATTTCTTTTGATATTTCCTCCTTGACCCACTATTTCTCTAAGAGTGTGTTGTTTAACTTCCAAATCATTGTGCCTAATCCTTGTTCTCTTGCCATTAGTGATTTCCAGTTTCATTCCATTGTGGTAGTGAAATTACTTTGTATAATCTCAATCATTCTGAATTCATTGAAAGTTATTCTGTGACCTAGCATGTGGTCTTTCTTGGAGTGTGATCCAAGAGTATGATTATGCACTTGAGCAGAATATATACCCCACTCCATTTATGTGTAGCATTCTATATATATCTGTTACATCCTGATCCTCTAATGTATTATTCAGAGTCTTTGTTTCTTTATTGATACTCTTTCAAGATGTTCTGTTTAACGGTTATAATGGTTAAATAATATTCCCCAGTATAACTGTAGAGGCATCTATTTCTCTACTTGGTCTTTCCAGTGTTTGCCTCATGTATTTTGAGGCACACTGATTAGGTGCATAAGCGTTTATGGTTGTTCTTTTTCCTTGAAAGATTACCCCTTTTACTAATATATAGTGCCTGTCTTTGTCTCTTACAATAGTTTTGCACTTAAATTCTATTTTGTCCAATATTAGTATAGGTAATTCAGCCCTTTTTTGGTTATTGTTTGCTTTTAAAATTGTTTTCTACCCATTCAGTTTCAGCCTCCTTGCTTCCCAGGGTCTACGGTGAGCTTCTTTATGACAACAAATAGATGGGTCATACGTCCTTATTCATTCTGCCTATCTGTGTCTTTTGACTGACGAGTTTAATCCATGGACATTCATTGTTATTACTCTCAAGGAATTTCTCACATCAGCCATTTTTTCTTTTGGTTCATGTATGTCATATGTTGTTT
>JAQZBX010022117.1:0-31802 GCA_029593785.1 Cabassous unicinctus | reverse complement strand
CCTCCTTGTTGCTCAAATGTGGCCTCTCTCTAAGCCAAACTCAGCATTTGAATGCATTACCTTCCCCCCAACGTGGGACATGACTCCCGGGGATGAGCCTCCCTGGCAACGAGGGATTAATACCAAGTGCCAACTGGCAACATGTTCAGAAAAAGACCTTGAATAAAAGGGGGAAAAGGTAAAGAGAAATGAGTTCAAAGCTTATTTTTTGATTCATAAAGCTTTTTGTGAACAATTCAATAATTTGCACTTGTTAATTTATAAATATTCAATTAACTAAAGTTTATTATATTAAATACTCATAATGGTTAGTTCCATTTTATTAAATGCACTTCAACATTTTAAACTATAATCAGTTCTCAAATACATTTAATTTGAAATTCATTAATATGGTAAATTAGGTTATCTTAAACATTCATGATTATTTACAAATAAATTTTATTACATCTTCAAATTTAAAATCATAATCATAACATCAACTGTTTATTTCAAGTTGAAGTAATGAAGTTAATCTGTCAAATTCTATCAAAACTGCAAACCTTTTTATAACAAACTTAAGAAAGTCTTAATATGAAAGCTCTTGTTACTTAATTGCAAATCCTCCAGGTCGTTGTAAAGGCAGGGACTCAAGTAATTAAGGGACACAATTGTACCATCTCTGAGATTGTTGGGCCAAAATCCTGGGAGTATGAAACAGTTACTTGTTGGTCAGAGATTCCGGACTAGGAATGAGCTTTGCTGAGGGTGAGGCGACAAGCTACAAGTGAGCACAGCGTCCCTTTCTTCCGGGTAGTTTCTTTCTGCTCCTTAGACGGCAGCCCCCCCCGGGGCTCAGGCTCTTCCCCTGGGACTGTGTTTCTCCCTCGTGACTTGGTCACCTTTCACGGCACAGCCCAGGCCAACGTCTCACCTCCTGATCGCTGCTAGTTACCTTTATCACTCAACCACACTCTTCACCCTCTAATTTGATTCTGGATTATGTTCCCTCTTGTTTTGTCTGGATCTTGCCGTAATTATTTCATCGTTTTTTGAAACACGACTTCTGGAAAAAGAGGCTGATGTGTTGTAACAGTTAGAGATTGCATCTGGCTGCATAGGACAAACCTCCGAGGGCTACAGCTAAATCAGAGCAGGGTTTAATTTCCTCAGAGAGCCCAGGGCTGGTGCCGCAGCCCCATGATGTCACCAGGGTCTCAGAGCCTTTGTCTTTCCCTCATCCTTAGCTGTGACTTTCATCCTCATGGTTACTGCCTGGATGTGGGGTGGAGCTCACGGACCTTCTAGAAATGTGTCAGGCAGGAGAAAAGAGAAAGAAATGATACTCCAGGGCACTATACTACCCTCATATTCTCATAGTCTTCTCACTTTATCTCTTTAACTGCCTTCACCCTGGGAATTTTCTCTTTATCTTCCTTTCCATCTGTGGACTCTCACCAAAGCTTTCTTAATTTTTTAAAAACTATGTCACTTTCTTAAACTCTGTAAAATGCTTCACATAGCATCGCCAGATTTCTTTGCAGAAGAAATGTTTCAGAATATTAAATATGAGTGACAGTTACATGGATATTCATTACATTTGTCTTTGAAATTTCTGAATATTTGAGCTATTTCTTATTTAATTTAATTTTTTTTATTTTTGAGCTATTTCTTGATAAGAGTACTTTTAAAGGTAAAAGAAAATGAAGAGGTCTATACAAGCAGGTTGGATGTCTTAGTCCTAAAACATCCACTAATTCTTCCCATCCATGGGAAATTTCCTGCAGATCACATTTGCCTTCATCTTCTAAATCCTCACTCCAGACCCTTTCACTCTGCTTCCTATCTGCTTGATTCCAAAGCCAAATTCCTGTCCTTTACTTTGATAAGAAGTTCAGCACCACCCTTTGTAGAGCACAATCTCTTTAAAATGTTTTCCCAAAGAATCCAGTCATGGTCTTTGTACTTGGACCTCACAAAGCACAGTCAGGACTTTTGAAATGACATGTTTTTCTTAACATAATAAAAATGCTTCTGCCCACGCCGCCCTTTGTATGGAGAAGGAGTACCACCTAAATGTTCGTTCTCCTCTATTTCACCCAGAGCTTGAGAGTTGATATCTCAAATTTCTTTTCATTACATTTAACTGCAGCAATAGCACGGTCACCTTATTTAAACAAAATGTTTGTGTTTCGTATCTATATGATCTCTATTATGTTGGACACTATCACTTGCAAGTGATAAAAATCAAACCCAAGATGCCTTATGGAGAAGATGGCCAAGCCTTGGCACTGACTTCAGGTAGACCCAGATCCCGGGGATTGTACATTTTCAGGACACAGTGTCTCTCAATCTCTCATTTCTCTTCTTTCTGTGTTGGCTTCATTTCCATGCAGTCCCTTCCAATATTTTTGTCAGATGGCAGTGAGCTTACATCTGCCACCTTGGCAACCTCAGTAGAAAAGGAGTGGCTCTTTCCTGATATTTAAAAAGCTCCTTGTGTTTTCTCTAATTATTCAAAATGAATCATGTGTCCATTCAGGTACCAATCACTGTGATAAGAGGGATCCAAGCAAATCCACTCCTGGAGACAGCCAGGGTAGGGAAGCTGTTGTCCCCAAAGGGTGTCATTGTCCACAGGTGGTGACAGATAGATGCTGAGCAAGCAAATGCAACACACTCAGAGAATCTAATGAAGTGTTTTAAAGGCTGACCAGAAAATCGAACTCCATTTTCTATTGTTTCTTCAAAGGAAAATAAATTAGTTTTTAGTATGCACATATGAACTTTGAGAACAGAAGCTTTTTTTAGGTTGGTGTCTAATTACTAGAAGCCAATTAATGACTTAATCACAGGGCAAGGTATAGGATTTATCTAATTTTTTGTCTGTGGATTGACATTGTGATAGTGAGATATCATTTGGCATCATTTGATATTAATTTGTCACTCGAATAAGGTATTTTCTTTTTTGATTTCAACTTTTAAAGTCAAATTTTGAAGATTTGTCCAGAAATCAAGAAATGCATCCTTTTTGGTGATATATTTTTGCATTATTTCACCCAATTAATTATCAGAACCAAATTGTTTAAAAGAAATTATTAACTTATTACACAAACTTTCAGACTACATTATTTTGTTGATGACTGAAGACTGAAAGTTTTCAAATCATAGATTTCCTAGAAAACTCATCAAGACTCCTTGGATTGGCATCTCTAGGATTTTGTCCCTAAAATGCTTCAACCAACGATGCTTCTTAGAACTTCCTGTTCTTGATCATGGGAATTCTTGCTTGATTGGGCCTCTTATAATTATAATTATATAATTTTCAAAGAAAATTATAGAACACAAAGTGAAAAATAACAAACAGACTAAATAAAAGCCAACATTTAGGTTAAATGTAAGGTTAAATAATTTTTTTTTTTTTTTAAGAGATACCAGGGATTGAACCCAGGACCTCATACATGAGAGGAAGGCACTCAGATACTGACCTACACCCACTTCACTAGTGTCAAATAATCTATGAGATGCCTAGGCCATTTTATTTTATTTTATTTTATTTTTTACCGGGAGGTCCCAGGGAACGAACCCGGGTCCCTCCATATGGGAGATGGACAACCAACCTTTTGAGCCACATCCGTCTCCCCATCCTAGGCCATTTTAAAGCAGGCTTCATGTGGTGGTAGAGAGATGTAGTAAGCCCTGGAGTGGACCATCAACTGCCTAGTACTGGACTTATAAATGCTTAGATTTCAGTGACACCGGTATAATCGTATTAGCAAATCAACTTGCTCTCAGTTTCAAAAGGTGGTAGTCTGTTTCTCAACTATCTCTAACTTCCCTTAAAACTCATTCATGGAAACCTCATCCTTGATTTCTTCTAAATTTATTCACAGAGTATTTATTTCAGAAACATTACCAAGAACAGCTTATTCCACAGAAATCCCATGGGGAAATTTGGCAGGATTCATGCCATCATTGGAGATGAAAGCATCTGAGAAGGTCAGCCCATGAAGATGAGAAACACCACAGTTTGAGAACCTCTCCGAATGGTATTCAAGCCTCTCGTAAGCCCACACTCTGCTGAGAGCTTTCTTACTCTTCCCAACCACCTTCAGCCATAAATGACAAGAGAACGGGGCGCTTCACTTACCGGATAGCCCTGCCTTTGTCCCTGCTGAAGCCACTATGTACCAGCACACACAATTAAACAAAAAGCCCAGCCAAATTCATCTGAACCTCAAAATAACAAGAAAGATACAGATTCATATTTGAAGTACTCTTCTGGCCAATTAGGATTTTTAATCAAATGGTTGCAGAGCCAACACCCATGAACAACAAACCTTACTCTTGAGAAAAACCTAAAAAAGAAGAAAAAAATACATACTTTGGCTGAAAAGAGAATGGGAGTTACCACAATTCAGGGATTACTTTTTGTGGTTAAAATGTGTCCAGTTGATTCCTCGTTTTCCTACAATGAATGTAAAATCCTTCCTGTCTCTTATTCTTCCCTCTCATTTCAATGGAAGAAACAGCTTATAAAATCAAAGGCCAATTCTTACACTTTTATTCTTTTGCTTTGTATCATATCATTTCTTCCCTCATCTGCTTAAAAGATTTCAGTCCTACAGTTATTTCCTTTGGAATTTATGTGTAAGAATAGTGTCAAGAAGGGACAGTTATTTCCCCCTGGATAAAGGCAATCTCCTCAAAAGTACATAGGTCTTTTTCAGGGTACTCCTTTTTCTTCCTGTGTTCTATTTGTGCTTATCTGTACCAATAAACATTCTCTTAATTATCGTGCTTATAAAAAATATATTGTATTGTGCATGTTATAAAAATGCATTTAATATATATTTTTCTTCAATACTAACTTTACACTGAAATTAACAAGTATATAAAAAGCATAAAATCCCTTTGAAAATTTGATTTTCATTCTTTCACATTACTTTGGCTGATTGACTTTAGGAAAAGATTGTGAATTCCATAAAAAGGGGAAAAAAAACTTTGAGAGTTACATTGTATTCACAGATTTATTTGGGTGAAAAGTGAAAGTTTTACAATATTGATTTTTCCATATGGAAATCAAAGGTTTTCTTCATAAAAAAATTGTAGTTTCTACATAGGTAAAAAATATCCGATTAATTTCTAGTAATTCACTTTTGTGTTTCCATTGCAAATGGGTTCAATTTTTCATTACATTTTCTAATTGGTCATTTCCACTTTTAGAAAAGCTATCATTTTTGTGTATGTGTTGTTTTTATATCTGACTACTTAACTGAATTCCGTCATTCCTTATAATACTTATATAATTGGATTGCCTTTGAATAGATTTTTAAATTTTGAAATATTTAAATATACAAAAATCATACAAAATAACACTAAAATATTTATCAATCAGCTTCATCAAATTTTAACGTTTTATTTTTTTGCTTCAGATTGTTTTAAAGGAAATACTGTTGAAACCCCAAGCCTATCAAAATTTAATTCCATCCAAGGGGACTTTGTCAGAAGTGTCTGCTATCTGGAATTTGGGGGCATAATTTCTACACATTTTATACTATTACAATAATATATATGTATACTTGTTTTATGAATCCTGACATTTCATACAAACGGCACAACATTGTGTATATGATGCGCTTTGCTTATTTTTACCTTACTTTACAGTTTGTGTTTCCTTAATACCACGGTGCTCAGGCCTTGACTGCAAACTTCCACAGGGGACACAGCCGCTCCTTCCGCTGCTGTTTTTTGGTTTGTCAAACAAGTGGACCAAGCAAATTAGAATAAATTCTTATTCTCACATAAGAATTGTGAAGTTAGGATGGTTTTCAGTGACGATCCCAGCTCTCCCCCAATCTATTCTGTTTTGGTTTTGATAGGCTGCTATAATCTAAAGATTCTATCAGGAGATATGTTTCTTCAGCTCTTGACAATTGTTTTCTATTAAAAATAATTTTCTCTCCTCTATGTTGTCCTTTCTTTCACTTTCATACTCATGTCAAACAGATGTTGGAAGATGTTATTCTTCATGTCTATTAACTTTATCTCATAAAACCTAATTTTTTAAAAAATCACAAGCACCATCCCTTAAGAATAGCTCTTCTGACCTATCCCACTATCATTTCTGAAATTCAGTTCATATATTATTCTGTAATGATATACATATATATATATATATAAAATTTCTAATAAGTCAGGCCGTTTGTTTCTTTTTCATCTTTGGTCTATTCTTAATGGATGCAATAGTCTTTTAAATAACTCTGGGGGCTAATTATTGGAGAATATATTTGATGATGTTTTTCTTGGACAGTAATTTTTCTCATATTTAGTGATTCTTTGATACCTGATCAAATATTTGTTGAAATTAAATATGTACCTGGGTTGTTCTTTCCCAGTCCAATGAGCATCCCTTCCTGCATGTCAGCAGAGTCGGATTCTCATTTCAGGAGGGCTCATGCGGGATAGGCAGGGGACACAGCGGAACATGGGGTGCGGGAAGTGTTGTTTCTAGTTGGAGACACTTTTAACCCCTTCCCGCGACTGTCCATGAGCTTCTCTTTAGCCCTAATCTGACTCATAAGCTTTTGGATGAGACTCATCGAGGCCAAGATGGAGTAAGCACCTTACCTTGCAGGAAGAAAGCCCTGTGTGGTTGACTCAGGCTCTGCTCAGCATCTCACTTCAGCCCATAAACTTCTTTAGGCCGATTCTGACCCTAGTTCAGAAGGGGCTCTGTGCCGGGGAAAAGTGCGTTCCTTCCATACATCTCTTGGTTCTGTAGGAAAGGGAAGGCCATCTCTTTCAAATTCAGCCCTTCAGTGACGGCTGACAACTACCCCTGGGCTGCTCTGGCTCCTGTTACTCCTGAATGTTCAGGCTTTGTCTGGGGTGTAGCTGGGGAGAACCCTTCTTACCACCTATTAAACTTCTCTCTAGATGTTGGGTTATGTTTTTCCCTGAATGGTAGTTTCCTTCATTCTCAAGCCACCCTTCACCTACTGGAAATTTCTCAAAAAGCTGATCTAAAGGGGATGCCCTTTTTCTTTCCCATGGCTCTCCCTCACTTTTTTCCCTTTTATGTATTTTTTCTGCCATCTCAATAGCATGAAGAAAGAGGAGGGAGAGAATTGACCATCTTCATAGAAATTCCCTGTTGTTTGGTACTCTTTCCTCTTGAATTTCTTTGATGTTGAAAAATTTCAGCACATCCTCAAATCCCCTTTCTGCAGGCACCTGCTTATGGGCTAGGCAGGGGGCAGCTCCTGGCTCTGCCCACTTTACCCTCTTCCTTGATGCCATGCACACTAGAGCCTACCTCTGTGTGTGTCCGCATGTGTGCGATGACCCTTTAAAGCCATGTGATGTGTAATGACAAAAATAACACACGGTTAACATGTATTCAATTCTGATTAAGTAGTAGACTCTGTGCTAATTATTTCGTCTGCTTAATTTTCTTGAATCCCCATGAAGTATCAACCACTAGACTCTTCATTTTGCAAAGGGGGAATCCAAAGCTGAGAGTTTCAGCAAACAGCCAGCGTCCCCAGGCCAGCGTGTGTTGGGAAGCGGGGTTGCACTGAGGACCCTGACTCTAGACCCGGCACTTACACAAACCTTCTGCGCTGCTTCTCGTGTGTTTACGATTATTCAGCCAGGTCTCTCAGAGTGTTGAAACATGAGCAGAAGCACAAAGCCTCTTGACTTTTCTGCATTGAATAGCCAGACATTAAGGGGCTAAGCAAATTGCATGTGGGAGAAATTCCAGTAACTCAGGGTTAAGACTAAGTTGAAAATTGCCATATGGAACTTTATCATAATGTTTGGGGACTGGGGTAGTTTTCTAGGGATTCTCAGGAGGGAAAACAACATTTTGTTGTCTGGAGTCAAATCCCTGATATCACGTCCAGATCTAAGCAGATGACCTTTCTCTTTTAACATCAGAAATACGCCTGTAGTTGTACTGAATTCCTGATGCTACAGGCCCATGAGCCTTCCCTCTTACAAATTCATCGGTCACTCTGATGTGCTCACCCAACTTTTCTAGGTTGCCAACTTGGACAGCCAACAATTTCTATCAATTTCCTTTTGAAAATTAACCAAAATTCACCCTCAATCAGTGCTCCCCATGACAAAGTACTTATGGGTTTTGTTAGTCAAAACAAAACAAAACCAACAAATCAGATAAAAGCCCAGAGCAAAAGACTTGGAAGCAAAACTGTGTTCAAATCTTGCATCTATCATTTATGTTTCCCTGAGTCAGTGACTTTATATCTCTGAGTTTTATTTTCCTAAGTTTTAGAAATGAGAGTTAAAATACATAGGATTTTGGAAAATTATATGACATAATATTTGTAAGCCTTACACTAGGAAGATTTTTATAAGTCTAAACGGAGTGTCTTCCCAGCAAGGTAAATATGTTAAAATGTTTCATAAACACACAGTTACTAAGATAGTGGAAAACTAAAGGTCTCTGAGAGCAAACAGATTCCAACCCAAATATACTCACAAATGCTGTTTAGCCCTGGGTATATTTCTAAATTTTCTTAAAATTTGGTTGATTTACCAATAAATGGGTATAATTAACCTATTTCAAAATCAAGATGAGAAATAAATGTGATACTGTGAGGATGATAACTCATATTTGGTACTCACTGAAAAGTTTGTTAAAACTTTGTATTACACCTGTTATGGATTGAATTGTATCTCCCCAAAGAACAAAGCAATTCTAATACCCAGTACTGCAGAATGTTCTCTTTCTTGGAAATAGGGTCATGGTTAAGTCAGGATGAGGTCCCACTGGATTAGGGTGGGCCCTTAACCTAATATGGCTGGTGTCCTCCGAGGAAGACGAGAGACCCAGAGACAGACAAGCAGCAGAGCAGGCCTATGAAGGGCGAGGCAGAGACCAAGCCAAGCTGCCACAGGCAAGGAACCTGGGGCTTCCAGAAGCTGGAGAAGGCGAGGAAGGAGCTTCTGCTAGGGACTTGAGAGCATGGATCTGCTGACATCGTTATTTCAACTTCTAGCCTCCAGAACTATGAAACAATAAGTGCCGTTTCAGGCCACCCGGTTTGCGGTACTTTGTGATGCTGCACTAGGAAAATAATACAACCACCACCCAAGTGGCAAAAATTTAAGAGAAAGTGTATGTGTGTGTAGCTACCCACACATGTACAAACAAACCCATCCACGTGGAGAGAGAGGTAGAAATAACAGTCTTTCTATATTCGTGCTGTAGATATTGGGAAAACTAATAGCAAATGTTGGTAAATGTGTGGGAAAATGGCAATTTCTAACAAGTGGCCTATGACACAGGGATTACACTTTGAGTTCTGTTATAGAAAACCTCCCGAACATGTGCTCAAGCAGGACGCTTTAAGGATTCATGTTATGATATTATTTGAAAGCTTAACAAATTGGTAACAACTTAAATGGCATAAATAAGTTAATAGATAAATAAATTGTGGTCTATTTATATAATGGAATACCATGAAATAATTAAATATTGGATGAATAAAATAGTTTCACAAGAATACAGAAGGATGCTAACATGAATTTAAATTTAAAAAAACAAGGAAAAATACCATATATGGTTTAAAGACACAAACATAGATACTTAAAGCATTCCCTGGTTGGGAATGATATTCACCAATTTCAGTGTCCAAGTAAATTCTGAAAAGGAATGGAAAGAAAGGGTGGCATCAACTGTATCTGTTACACTGTATTTATTTCAGAGAAGAAGAAAGCAACCATGTCCCAATATCAATATCTTTTGTTAAATCCGAGTGCTGGGTATGGGGTGTTGATGTTGGTTTCTGTACTTATCTGTTTATTGACATGATTATAACATACAATTAAACTATGTTTAAAAATTATGAAAACCTCCAGTTGCTTGAAACTCTTTGTGGTCAATGAGCATGTAAATCGTGGAGGTTACGTTTGCATTTATTGTACAAACAACATGATTATAGAAAGGATGTGATTCCTATATGCACACATGGATATATATGTGTGTGTATGGGATTGATGTACATGTTCATATACATATCAATACCATACTGTTCCTATATTTATACCATATGTACAATAAATTGGCCTCCTGTCCCTTCTAACTACAAATTTCTTTAAATTCTTGCAAAAGGCAGTGTCACATTAATTTAGAGAACTATATTTTGCTTACCCTTGACATTGCTAAGTCTTAATTCTTTTAACAGATTTTATTGACTCTTACCTTAAGTTTTCTTATGTATTACTATGCTTTTATCTCCAACTGGTGGCCAAGTCAGACCCATGAATTTGTTCCACTCTGCTTTGCTTCCTCATTTTCTGTGAAAACAGTCTGGACACACTTTAATAACATTTGTTATCAACATATTTTAACTTTCAATCTGTTAACTAAGATATAGTGTATTTAGCGTGTACTTGGGCCATAAAAAGGCCGGAAACCTGCCTTTACATCTCACGGAAATGTCTTATGAAATGTCTAGTAATACACCCGCCTAATTGCAATTTCCTGTAACTTCGGGCTTTTAATAAAGCTTATTCTTTTTATGTTTTACTATAGCCTGACTTCTGGATTGTGTGATTTGACATCAGAAATAACTTGGATGAGATTATTTCCTTGAATCTTTACTCCCAGGATATGTGCAGTCACATTCTTTTCCATAATGAAAAAATTAATAAAACACTCAAGAAACAAATGGGCTGCAATTCCAACAATTCAAAAATAATCACAAGGAGCGTTGGCCTGACTCTGGAAACAAAGGAAACGTTAAAAGAGGCACGATATGGTTACTTCCAACTGGGGACAGTAGTGGAAGAGCATGTAAGACACAGTGTGCCCCTACAGGAGTCCTGCTGAGCCCCTTAGCGGATCAGAAAATACTCTCTTGGGACTGTATTAACTGCCCATGTGGTACTTAAAGTGCTGGAAAACAGTGGTTTATTAAACTAAACCTTCTCTCTTTACCCCCAAATATTGTTTAAATAAGATTTCCCTTCAGAAAGTACATTTCTCCCCTGAATATCATGAATTCTGAAGTATTACGTTGGGCAAATAAAGTCAGTCATGCTCATGAATCCGCATGGAAGGTTTTGGGGATCTTTCTTGAAACCTGAAAGCATCAGGTTATTTCAGAGTTAGATTGCAGGGAAACATTACCTGCTTCAGGGTACAATCTTTTTCTTGTGTTTTCTTATGGTCAAGTACATGCCCAGTGTAACAAAGAGTTCATGGGAGGTTACCTTTCTGAGTCCTTGAATATCTGAAAATGTTCTTAATTTTGCCTTTGGTTGACACCTTGGCTGCCTTTAGAAGTTAGGTTTAAATAATTTCTTTTTTTTCTAAGACCAGTGAAACAGTATTAAAAACTATTTTTTTCCCTCAGCTCGAATTGCTATTTAAAATTTTTATTTCAATCTGAATTTTGTTTCTTTGTAAGAGGTCTTTTTTTTCTTTCTGGAAATATTAATAACTTCTGGATCTCTTTGGTCTCCTGAAAATTCATGAGTTATATAAAGTATTTTAAAAAATAAATACTTTATATATTTTGTTCAGCCATTTGTAGGCACCTTAAATCTTAAGGCTTATGTCATTCAGCTCTAGTCAAATTAGTAGTTTTTTTTTATCATGTCCTTGATAATTATTGCTTCATCTCCCTTTGTTGTTCTACTTTCATTATCTGCACTCCTTTTGTCAGTTGTTGGACATCCTAGATGTGTTGTGTTTTTTTTGTCACTTTTGAGTCATATTCTCTTTCTCTCCCTCTCACCAGGAGATGTACTCAAATGTATTTTTCATTCCCTCTATGGGGTTATTTTTTTCTGTTTATTACAACATTCACATTTTAATCTCTAAGATCCCTTTCTTGTTCTCTGGATGTTCATTGTCCATGCCATCATTTACTTTTACTTTTTTCTTTTTTTTTTTAAGTGGAAATTTCACCTTTCTCAGGTATGTTTTGCTTTCTTCTAATAAATTCAACAACCAAACATCCCATATACTGGGATTATTTTAAAATCTTATTTTATATTGTCATTTTTTATTTTTTTCTTTTTAAAATCGATTTTATTGATACATATTCATAAAGCATAATATTAATCCAATGTGTATAATCAATGGGATTTTGTATAATCACATAGTTGTGTATTCCTTACTTCAATAATTATTAGAGCAATTTCATTACTCCCTTAATAATAAAAATAATAAAAACAAAAACAGGCAAACAAACAAAAACTCTACCCCTCAATAATCACCTCTCAATCTCTCTATACTTCCCCTGCCATACATGGCTCCTATTCTGTTTCCTTCTCTCTAATTTATTTGTATTTATAGTTTGAATAGATGGAGTCAAACAATATGCAGTACTTTTTGTCTAGTTTCTTTTGCTTAGTATATTTCCTTTATTTTTAAGCTTAATGTAAGATTATTAATACATTACTACACGATACTGTCCATAGTTTGCTTTGATTGTATTTTTCCCTGATATTAACATCTTGCAACATTAACGTACATTTGTTCAGTTTCAAAGAAAAACAGTCTTACACATGAAATATTACCCAAACTCGTATTTCACATGAGGTTTTGCTATGCTATACATTCCCATGTTGCATTTTAAGCTTTCCTTTTAGTAGTATACACGACATTAGACTTTCCCTTTCAACCACTGTCATATATTGTCATTGCTTGTTACAAACACTATGATGTGCTTTCACCATTTCTATTCATTTCCAAAGAGTTAAGAATAATCTTTTACCAATTCTGCACAGATTAAACCTCAGCTTTCCATCCTCTAGCCTTGTTGTGTTTCCTGGTAACCTATTTTCTAGCTATAAACTCCATGAGTTCACACAATATACTTAGTTTATAACAGTGCAACCATACAAGACTTTTGTGTCTGGCTTGCTTCACTCAACATAATGCCCTCCAGGTTCATCCACGTTGTCATGTGTTTCACGACTTCATTGCTTCTTTCAGCTGCATGATATTCCATTGTACGTATACACCACTATTTGATTATCCATTCGTCTGTTGATGGATGCCTGGGTTGTTTCCATCTATTGTCAGTTGTGAATAACCCTGCTATGAACGTTGGTGTGCAGATGCCTGTTCGTGTCACTGCTCTCAGTTCTTCTGGGTATATACCTACTAGTGCTATTACCAGGTCACCTGGAAAATCTACATTCAACTTCCTTAGGAGATGCCAAACAGTCCTCCACAGTGGCTGTACCATTCTACACTCCTACCAACAGTGAACAAGCATTCCTGTCTCTCCACATCCTCTCCAACTCTTGCAGTTTTCCATCTTTTTAATAGTGGCCATTCTAATAGGTGTGAAATGACATCTCATTGTAGCTTTGATATGTGTTTCCCTAATTGGTAGTGATGTTGAACATATTTTAATGTGTTTTTTTTGTCATTTGTATTTCTTCTTTGGACAAATGTCTATTCAAGTCTTTTGCCCATTTTTAAATCAGGTAGTTTTTCTTTTTATTGTTGAGCTGTGGTATCTCTTTATATATGATGGATATAAAGACCTTATCAGATATGTGATTTCCAAATATTTTATCCAATTGAATTGGCTACCTTTTCACCCTTTTGACAAAGTCCTTTGAAGTGCAAAAGTGTTTAATTTTGAGGAGGTCCTATTTATCTATTTTTTCTTTTGTTGTGCTTGCTTTGGGTGTAAAGTCCAAGAAACCACCAGCTACCACAAGGTCTTAAAGATGTTTCCCTTCATGTTTTCTAGTAGTTTTATGGTCCTGGCATTTATATTTAGGTCTTTGATCCATTTTGAATTCATTTTTGTATAGTAAGTGAGATTGAGTCCACTTTCATTCTTTTGGTTATGGATATCCAGTTCTCTCAGCACCATTTGTTGAAGAGACTGTTTTGTCCCAGTAATGTGGATTTGGTAGGTTGTCAAAAACCAGTTGGCCATAGAGGGGAGGGTCAATTTCTGGACTCTCAATTCTATTCCACTGATCAATGTGTCTATCTTATGCCAGTGCCATGCTGTTTTGACTACTGTAACTTTGTAATATGTTTCAAGGTCAGGCAGTGTGAGTAAGAGTCCTCCTACTTTGCTCTTCTGTTTTAGGATGTTTTTGGCTATTCAGGTGAACTTTCTCTTCCAAATAAATTTGGTAATTGCCTTTTCCATTTCTGTAAAGTAGGTTGTTGGAATTTTGATTGGCATTGCATTGAATCTATAAATCTTTTTGGGTAGGATTGACATCTTCATGATATTTAATCTTCCAATCCATGAACACAGAATGTCTTTCCATTTATTTAGGTCTTCTTTGATTTCTTCTAGCAGTGTTTTATAGTTTTCTTTTTTAAATATCTTTGATTAAGGTGATTCCTAGATATTTGAGTCTTTTTGTTTCTAGTGTAAATGGAATTTTTTTTCCTGATTTCCTCCTCAGATTGTTCAATACTAGTGTACAGAAACATTACTGATTTTTTTCTTAACAAATCAATTTTGTTGATACAAATTAATAAAGCATAAATCCACCCAAAGTGTATAATCAATGGTATTTGGTGTAATCAAATATTTGTGTATTACTTATTTTTGTATGTTCATCCTGTATCCTGCCACTTTGCTGAACTTGTTTATTAGCTCAAGTAGCTTTGTCATACACATTTTGGAATTTTCTAAATATAGGATCATGTCATTTGTGAATAATGAGAGTTTTACTTTCTCTTTTCCTATTTGGATGCCTTTTACTTATTTGTCTTTTCTAATTGCTCTAGCTAGAACTTCTAGTACAATGTTGAATAACAGTGGTGGCAGCGAGCCATCCTTGTCTTGTTCCTGATCTTAGAGGGAAAGCTTTCAACTGTTCCCCATTGAGCATGATGTTGGCTGTGGGTTTTTCATATATGCCCTTTATCATATTGAGGAATTTTCCTTCTATTCCTATTTTTCAAAATGTTTTTATCAAGACAGTATGCCGGATTTTGTTGAATGCCTTTTCTGAATTGATTGAGATGATCATGTGTTGTTTTTTTTTCCTTCAGTTTGTTAATGTGGTGTAGTACATTAATTGATTTTCTTATGTTCAACCATTCTTGCATACCAGGAGTAAACCCCACTTGGTCATGATATATAATTCACTTGATATGCTATTGGATTCTATTTGCAAGTATTTTGTTGAGAATTTTTGCATCTACGTTCATTAGAGAGATTGGTCTGTAATTTTCTTTTCTTGTAGTGTCTTTTTATATGGCTTTGGTATTAGGGTGATGCTGGCTTCATAAAATGTGTTAGGTAATTTTCCCTCCTCTTCAATTTTTTGGCAGAATCTAAAAAGGATCGGTTTTAATTCTTCTCAAATTAAATGCTTAGTAGAATTCACCTGTGAAGACCTCTGGTCCTCCAGCTTTTGGTTTTGTTGATTTTCTCTGTTTTTTTTGTTTTTTTTCTCAATTTCATTTATTTCTGCTATAATCTTTATTATTTCTTTTCCTTCTGCTTGCTTTGGGATTGTTTTGCTGTTCTTTTTCTAGATCCTCCAAGTGTTCAGTTAGGTCTTTGATTTTGCTTCTTTCTTCTAACTGATTGTTTAGGGGTGTGTTATTTAGTCTCCTCACATTTGTGAATTTTCCCTGTTCCCATCTATTATTGATTTCCAGCTTCATTCCATTATGATCTGAGAAGTTACTTTGTATAATTTCAATCATTTTATATTTATTAAGACCTACTTTGTGACCTGTGTGGCTTATCCTGGAGAAAGATCCATGAGCACTTGGGAAGAATGTATAACCTGCTGATTTGGGATGCAACATTCTATCTATGTCTGTTAGGTCTAACTCATTTATCATATTAAGTTCTCTGTTTCTTTGTTGATCTTCTGTCTAGTTGTTCTATCAAATGATGTGAGTAACGTGTTGAAGTCTCCAACTATTATTGTAGAGATGTCTATTTCTCCCTTCAGTTTTGTCAGAGTTTGTCTTATGTATTTTGGGGCACCCTAGTTAGGGGCACAGATATTTATTAGTTATTTCTTCCTTGTGGATTGTCCCTTTTATAATATATAATGACCATTTTCATCTCTTATAACATATTTGCATTTAAAGTCTGTTTGATCTACTGTTAGAAGGTTAGTATAGCTATCCCTACTCTTTTTTGGTTACTGTTTGTGTGGAATATCTTTTTTCTAACCTTTCAATTTCAGCCAATTTATATCCCTGGATCTAAAGTGAGTCTCATGTAGACAGCATATGGATGGCTCATGATTGTTTATCCATTCTGTAAGCCTATATCTTTTTATTGGAGAGTTTAATCCATTCACATTCAATGATATTACTGTAAATGCCTTATTTACTTCCACCATTTATTCTTTGTCTTTCATATGACATATCTTATTTTTGCCTGACTTTTTACTGTTTTTGTTATCCTTTCTGATAGTTTTCCCTTCTGCATTCTCCTCCAAGCCTCACTCTCCTGCCTTTCCCTTTCAGGCTGTAGGGCTCCCTTTAGTGCTTCCTGCAAAGCTGGATTATTTTTTATGAATTCTCTTAGTTTCTGTTTATTTGTGAATATTTTAAACTCACCAATTTTTTGCTGGATAAAGAATTCTCAGATGGCAATTTTTCTCTTTCAGTGTCCTATTATATCTTACCACTGTCTTCTCACCTCCATGGTTTCTGATGAGAAATCCACACTAATTCTTACTGGGCATCCCTTGACTGTGATGGTTTGCTTCTCCCTTGCTGCTTTCAGAATTTTCTCTTTATCTTTGGCATTTGACAATCTGAGTAGTATGTGTCTTGGAATAGGTCTATTCAGATTTATTCGGATTAGAATATGCTGCTCTTCTTGGACATATATCTTCATTTCTTTCATGAGAGTTGGGAAATTTTCAGCCATTATGTCCTCAAATACTCTGTCTGCCTCTTTCCCCTTCTCTTTGCCTTTTGGAACTCCCATGACATATGTTGTTGTGTTTTGTGTTATCATTCCACTTCCTGAGACCCTGCTCAATTTTTTTCCATTCTTTTCTCTCTCTGTTCTTCTCTCTCTTCAATTTCACCTGCTCTTTCTTCTGCATCACTTATTCTTTCTTGTTTCATTTCAAGTCCATGGTTGTATGCCTATAATGTGTTTTTGATCTTACTTATTGTGTCTTTCATTCCATAGCTTTGTTATTTTTCTACTCAAATTTTCAAATTCTTCTTTGTGCTCACCCAGTGTCTTTTTTATGTCCTTTATCTCTTCAGCCATATTTTCTCTCAACTCATTGATATGATTTAGGAGATTTGTATGAATCTCTTTGATCAGTTGTCTCAAATCCTGTGTCTCATCTGGTAGTTCTCTTGCATGCACTTCTTTGGGCTGCCAGCAGATGGTGCTCTTTGGCAGTCCTCTCAGTTCAAAGCCTGGTCAGTGTGTTCCACCAATTGCAACAATGTGACAAAGGATCCTGACTTAGGGTTATTCAGAGCCTCAAAAATCAAACTTCCTCAGAAGCTGTTCTCCATTTGCTGGCAGCCCCCTCCCTTTACCTGGATAGGAAATAATTCCACACCCTTGTGCATCCTCTACAACCACTCCCTGGCAGTAGGGAGGGTGTTTGAGAGGGTCGGATCTCTAGTCCTGTGCTGGCTCCCCAGGCGAACAATGGCCGGTCCCACTTAGTCTGGAAGGGCTCCTGGGACACAGCAGACCAAAGTTTTTCGCCATAAGCTGAATAAACCCTAGGCTGCCTCCCTCTTTCTCCCCTTTCCTGGGGAGGTGGGCCCCTGCAGCCCCTCTGTACATAGGTGCCAGCCAGAAGGTGGAGGGCTCAGTGCTGTCCACTCTGAGGGTGGGGGATGGGTGCCAGCAGCTGCAGCTTTTACCACAGAATCATCCCATCAAGATTCTAAGCCCTATAACATTTTCTCCAGGCCATTTCTGCCTGTACTCTAGCTATATTTCTGGGAGAGAAGTGAGCCTTGTGTCTCTCTAATCCTCCATCTTTCCGGAAGACCCTTGGGATTTTTTTTATTCGTATACTCTGTCTCATTGAGGAATAATTCTACTTCTGCCAAATTATAGTCTTAGTGAGTTGTGTAAGAGGTTCTGATTTCCCTGTTTTAATTAGACACACAAAAAAGACTGTTTTCTCTTCCTATTAATTGCAAAGAATACATTAGCATAAGTTTTAAAAATTATGCTTCAATTCTATCTTCCATCTCACTCACTATCCTTACTTTTTCTTCTCTTTCTTATTTACTAATACTTTCATGTTACCTGTTATATTGTATGTATCTTTCAAATCTACTGTTAGCCCTTTTCCGAGAAAAGTAGATTAAATAATTTATCACAGTGAAGAAATGAACAGGATGAGCTACCTGATTATTTTTTCCATTAACCTATTGTGCCCAACATACTTTATACACATATTTAATTTAGAAGATATAAACAAAATACTAATAGAAAAGAATCAATATGTGCTGCATACCCATAAAATGTATTTTCAAGATTTTACCAAGTTAATTTTGATCAACACAAAAGTTCCAAATATTTCCTGTTTCATGACCCTTTTCCTGACCATGCCAGCCTCTATTCATCTCTTCTTTGTGAAGACATTTTGCCATTATAGCTTGCGAAGAGATATCTATCTCTTTTTGCTTTGAAGGAAATTATATCTCTCAATGCTTCCTATATGTAAAAATGAAGCCACTTAGGCATGATGCCCATTTTTTTAATACCACATTAAAAGAATTTCTTTTATCTACAGTGTGTCTGAAGCTTTCTCAGTTGTTTTGTGTCTAATTTATCTTTTGCCAAAATATTGTTGCATGGCAAACCACTCCCAAAACTTAGTGACTTAAAGCAACAACCATTTATTATTTTTCACAAGCCTTTGGGTCATCTGGGAGCTTCTGGTGCTCTGGGCCAGTCTCGACTAATCTTGGCTTGCCTCAGTCAAACCCGTGCGGCCAGATGGTAGGTTGGCTGGGATTATGTGGTTTAGATGCTCCAAGCTGTAATAACTGGAATGGCTGGCACTCCTGGGACAACCAGATTCTCCTCCATGTGTCCCTTCCTTCCTTCCAGCAGGTTAGATCAGGCATGTCCTCATGACCCAGTGAAGGTACAAGAATGAACAAGATCAGGCTCCAAAGAAGACAAGCAGGAGCTGCACACATTTTCAAGCCTCTGTTTGCATCAGGTTTGCTCACATACCATTGGTCCAGAGCAGTGGGGACGAGACTATAAGTGATAGAGTAGATGGTGCGGACAGAGAAAGGCCATTCATTGAGGCGAGGAAAACAACCTACTACAATGTAAGAAATCAAAACCCTCTACTGTGCGGAAGTAGCCTGAAGAAAGAAATGACTTGAGAGAAAGTGATGTTTACCTTCAAATATTAAATAACAAGCACCAAAGAGGAGAAAAGAGGAATAATGAACAGTTTTGAGTTTAAAGTATGTGATATCTATTTAATATATGTTCTCATATTTAGCCTTCATAATAATCTTATGAAATAAGTGTTGTTATCCCCATTTTACCGATGAGGACACCGAGGCTCTGAGATGTTAAGTAATTTTTTGCAAAGTTCCATGGATAAGAGATCATAGAATCCAGGCGCCAGAAAACTCTGCCAGTAAAACCATCCCTCATTAAAATGCTCCATTCTTTCTGCTGAGAATTTACACAGAACTAAGGCCAAAGGATGGAAGTTATTTGACAGCCAAGTTCATCTCAGCGTAAGGAAAAGCCTTTGTAGCAATTAGAATAATGAGGAAGTGGAATGAGTAGTGCAACAGGAAGTAATAATTTCTTGATTTCTGAAAGTTTTCAAGCAGAATTTGTACAGCAACTTGACAGAGATATTTAAGTATCAATTCAAGTCTCTAACCAGTAGGTAAGAATCAGATTATTACACAGATCCTTTCTGACTCAGATAACATGACAATAGAGGATCATGGTGGAATGGTGGAATTGGAGAGGTTCTTAAATAGCAGCAACTTCCAAATTCTCTTTTGGCCAGTGAGACATCTCAAAACCAAGTAGATAAAATGACTTGACCAAGGAAACAAGTTAGTTAGACGCAAAGCCAAAACGAGCCCCATGCCTCAGTCCTCTTGATGCAGCCCTGTGTAGATGTGGATATCCTAAAAATAATCATTGGATCTTGCATGGCCGCAATAATTTCCCACCAAAAACCATTAAGGAAATGGTTGGAGTGAAGGATTGAAGGTTAAAGAGTTAGACATTCCTAGAAATTATGGTCATTATTTATTTGTAGACAATATAAAAATGGAAAAGGTTAAAAGTTTTAATTAGTATAAATGTAACAGTGTGACTCCTATATACATGGCTTACTGAGAAAACTTGACCAAAGCTTCTCTGGACTTCACATTGGATTCCAGATTTCCATTTTTCTTAGATTTCATCTCCTCTACCCCTTTACACTTCAGTGTAAGTGAAGATTAACTGGGTTTAAAAAGCAAGATTTATCTCCTAGGAGAACTTAGCCTAGTTTTCAAAGCAAAATTATCTTAATTAGACCTAGGTTACTGGTTGGTAACCTACATTTGAAAAAAACAAGATCAAAATGCCTAAATATTCTACTAAAGCATCATGGGATTCATTGCCCATGGAAATTTTAAATAAATAATCTGTTATATCCTGAAGTTTCCTGGCCAGGTTAGCCTTTTCCAAGACAATAGGGCATTTCTTTAGCTAGATGAGGAACCTCTCTGTCAACAAAGAGTATCACATTTAACATTAACACACTAGAAAAGCAATTAGCAAGTCCACTATATCAGCTGGAATGTTATAGTTGTAAGAAACAGAAAACCAACTACAGTAACTGAACACATAAGGGTTCATTTATTCCTCATAAAACAAAAAGCACAAAAAGGTGAGATGCTGGGGGTAACACAACCACGTCAGGATAAATTCCTCTGTCATCCCCTTGGTGTTAAGCAGGCTGCTCTAGTTATTATCTGGTTAGAGGGGGAAATGGGAAAGAGGGCAGCAGTCCACTTCTAAGAGAAAATCAAGAGCTTTTCCCCAAACACCAGCAAATGTAAGCTAAGGTTGGGTCACATGGTCATTCCTAAGAGGAAATTGGAGTGGAAAAGTGAGGAACAGGAGTGCTCTAATTGGCTAAAGGGAATCATGATCTGTCCTTGCCCAAAACTAGGGCTCCTGCCACTGGGTGGGGAATCCCAAAGTTTGCCACATCCTCTTTCCGCGCTGTGTATTAGAATTTCAGTGGTGGTTCTAGTCAATGTAATATCTTGTAACACACAGAAGTTATACATAGAGGTTTGAGTGAAAAGAGAAGCTCCACTTTTATTGCTCTTAGGTGATTTAATTACCTGCCTAGGATCTGTGAGAGAGTTAATTGAAAACAGTCAGATCACAGCCAGATCTATTGGAACAAATTAGAAATTTGAGTTGAGTGGACTAAAATAAGATCAGGATACAAACATTAGTACAAAAATAGTCCATGTTCAATAATAAAAATAAATCTAACAAAAGATAAAAAAATGTGGCAGGCCTTTGGTAACTGGGACAATGTTATGCAAATATATGTGTGTGTATTTGCATGTATTTTTCCCTTTTCTGCATGTATTTTTTTTTTTAATTACAAAAATGAAGAGCCCATACTGAACATAAATCATTTTCCTCTCCAAATTTAAAATACAAAACCCTCATAGAAGTGGACTTGGTCTGAAAGAAAAGAGAAATGAAGAAAAAAAAAAAAACAACAGGAGGAAAATCATAGCATTAATAACTCAAAGCCATGGCTAAAGGGTAAACTTCCCATTATTGATCTTCTCTAAGCAACTTCCCCTTAGGCAAAAGCAGAGTAAATTTGACTAATTTGCTTATCTCCTTTTATATCCCATCACACCCTTTGTTTCCAATTTCTTTATTTTTCATGCCAGGGGTTAATAATAAATAGGAAATAGCAGATGAGAAGGAAGATAAAAAACATAGTTAGGAATTTGTATAACCTGTAAGGTATGTTATCAACCCTCATATAATTGTAGGGTGACAAATTTATGTTGTCAATAACCAAAAGGAAAAATAAATAAAAAATTAAAACACAAACAACAACAACATTCTGTAGATTCACTGGTCAAAGAAAAGTAGTATGAAACAGTAGCTTGGCATCTGCATAACGTACGCATTTGTTTTCATTGCCAGCATTTTTCTGTGTGGTGGAAATGAGCCAACTTTTAATGAGATATATAAGTTGTAAAGCTTGTTAGGGACGTGTCCTAATCTGCATTCTGCCTTGTCCTATTTATTAGGTGCATATTACTTTGACACAGAGATTCATGAAAGGAAGAAAGAAGAGATTTTCCAGTCAGCTGTAGTAATAGCTGCCCAGCCATGAAACTAGCAAACCAAACATTCTCCTCGTGGTGGCCGCTGGGCAGCCACTTCCAAAGCCCTTCGAGAGGAGATAAAGCAGTGCCTGATCATAAAACCCAGTAAAAAGGACCACATTTTCCTTCATCTTCAAAGTGGAGAAGGGATTATCTATCTATACATGCAGGTGGGCTAAGTTTGAGTTTTCTTATGATCACTGCCAAAAATAAAATCTTGACAAAAATGTGAAGGCTGCTGGTGTGCTCATTTAAAAATAGACATTTCCTTTTTCTTCCATGAATTCTGTATCTGAAAGACAAGGGGCAGGGAAGAGAATCATCTCTTTGGGAACTTTGAAACTGCAAAATCGTTCCAGAATTGCATCCAAACGACTTTTTCACCTCTCTTTCTGAATAAACATTGGCCATATGTTTATATAAAATAAATCTTTTCAGATAGGAGTGCCAACACATTTCACAAGAAATCATCTCTTTTAAGATGACTTGAAGGCAAATATGAGAGGCAAAATGATTGGCATATTATTTGGAATTTCTAAAAAGTTTATTAAATAAGTACAATCTGAATTCTTGAAAAGAGCATAAATAGCATGAATGTAACAATTTGGCTTTCATTTGTATGTGGCCTACTGAGAGAACTTGATCAAGGGTTATCTGGACTTCAGGTCGGATTCCACAGATAGGCCAGTTTCTTACTTTCCTTGGGTTTCATCTCCTCCATCTGCACACTTCAGTGTGAGTTGCAGACTATCTGGGCTTAATGAACAAGCTTTGGCTCTTAGAAGGACACTTAATTTGGATTTAGAAACAAAATTATCTTAATTAGACATAAGTTTCTGGTTGATAAACCAAGTCTTAACTCTACGACCTATAAAAAAAGACAAGATTGAAATGCCTTGTATTCTACTTAAGCAAAATTCATTGTCTATAGCACATTTAAATAAATAAATTGTTCTGTCTTGATGAAAGAAAAAAAATACACCCCTTTGAAGGAGAGAGGAGTGGCCAGCATCTTAGTTGAGCCAAAACTATCTTCTTTGGATATCAAATGCAAACTTTCAGGAGGAAAAAAATCTCTAATTTGCTCTTATTAAAGAAGAGACCATATCAAAACAGCAAGGTACTGGCACAAGAACAGATAAATAGGCAAGTGGAATTGAACTCAGAGTTCAGGAATAAAACCTCACATCTATGGCCAATTGATTTTTGACAAGGATGCCAAGTCCACTCAATTGGGAAAGAATAGTTTCTTCAACAAATGGTGCTGGGAGAACTGGATATCCATATTCAAAAGAATGAAAGAGGACCCCATTTCACAGTATATTCAAAAATTAACTCAAAATGGATCAAATACCTAAAAATAAGAGCCAGGACTATAAAACTACTACAAGAAAACCTAGGGAAGCGTCTTCAAGATGCCATTTTAGGCAATGATTTCTTAGACCCAAGGCACAAACAACAAAATTTAAAACTTTTGTGCCTTAAAGCAAAAAGACAACCTACTCATTGGAAGAAAATATTTGGAAACCACATATCTGATCAAGGTTTAATATCCAGAATATATAAAGAAATTCTACAGCTCAAAAATAAAAAGATAATCTGATTTTTAAAAATGGGCCATGACTCCTGGGGATGAGCCTCCCTGGCACCAAAGAATTACTACCAAGCACGAACTAGCAATGCAACTAGCAAAGGACCTTGTCCAAAAGGGGCAAAAGGTAGAGACAAATGAGTTTATATGGCTAAGAGACTTCAAAGTGAGTCAGTAGGTCATTCCAGAGGTTACACTTACGCACGTTTTAGTAGGATCTTATTGACTGCCAAAGTAAATAGTACCTCAAACAGTGGAGCTTGTGAAGGCTCTGGAGACATCCAGACACTATAGTCAGGGCATAGCTCGGGAGTTTGATGCCTTATCAGAAAGCCCTACTTTGGAATTTATGCTCCCCCATGTGACAGAGATGGACTCAGTTGTGGTTTCCCCAAACATGGATCTTCTGACCATTCTATTTGAACCTATAATTAGTACTAGGGTTGATAGGTGTACATCCAAGAGACTACAATCTTTGGGCTGTCCATGTGCCAGCTGGGCCCTGAATCTCAACAGAACCTGAATGTCAACAGAGTTGTAACAACCACTCTCCAGTTCATTGGACTCACTCAGGATAACTAACAAGGAGATGATGATGGACAACAATCATCCCAAGAACCGAGAGAGTCTACAACTACAAGCAAGAGAGTCCCGTCCATCTGCCCCATGGGATCAAAGCCCCTCCCTCAATTAGAGATGGAGTGGGCATCATCATCCCAGAATCCTCAGCATTGGGGAATAACTATGGACTAAAGTAGACTTACTGGTAATCTACTATAGACTTATTGTGGTTCTAGCAATGGAAGAAATTACATCATTGATGTGGAGGCAGTGGCCACTGGAGCTGCTGAGGGCAGGGAGAGGGAAAGACAGATGTAATATGGGGGCATTTTCGGGACTTGGGAATTGTCCTGAATGACATTACAATGACAGATACAGGACATTACATATCTTGCCATAACCTACAAAATTGTGCAGGAGAGAGTGTAAATTACAATGTAAACTATAATCCATGCTTAGTGGCAGTGCTCCAAAATGTTTTCATCAATTGTAACAAATGTATCACACTAATGAAGGATGTTGTTAATGTATGAAAATGTGGAAGATGTAGAGAGCAGGGCATATGGGAATCCCCTATATTTTTATGTAACATTTATTTAATCTAAGTATTAAATAAATGTATAAGTATAAAAAAAAATAAAAAATGTTTAAAAAAACTGTTATGCCTGGGAAATGTGGCTGAAAATGTAGAAAAATAGGACAGACCCCTATTTGTCATTCTAAGTGTGGCTGTGTTACTCAGTATTTTAAATGAAAAGTATTTTATTTTCAGCCTATACCAAAAGCAAGGGAAAATGTTTGGAAAGTGGGGGACTTAGTACCAAGATCCAGGTGCCTGAATTATTACAGTATAGGCAAAGCAGTCCCTGAGATAAGATTTCTTAACAATGTCTTTGTTTGGATATGAACTGAATGAGGCAGTGACAGAATCTTCATTTTTCTCCACAGGTTTTAAGCATGGTGAAATGGGACATTAGAATGAATTCTGAACTAGTGCTGCTCATTCTTTAATGTAACCCCTGGGATATGAATCCTCTGGGGTTTTGTTAAAATGCAGATACTTATTCTGTAGACCTAGGGTGGGGCTGGAGTCTTTGATTCTGATTTTCTTCCAATCTTTTCAACATGCTCAAGCTACTGATCCACTTACTATAAACTATGAGTCCTGAGGCATTGTTTGGGGTCTCAACTTCTTAGAGAAGTGGTTATCAAATTTTGATGCCAATTGAAATTTCCAGGAGGATTTTTCAAATCCTGAGTACCCATGCCAAACACAGAATGATTAAATTTCTATCTCTGAATGGGACCTAGGCATTAGAATGTTTTAACGTTCCCAGGTAAATTCACTGTACAAAGGCATTTGAGATCCACTTCCTTAGGATATGTAATTGCAATGTGGAAAATTACTATATTAATATGTGTAAATAGTCTTCAGCACAGAAATTGCATGTTTTTTTTTTTCCATTTTATAATGCTCTCTATTTAATTAAAAAATTTGCTTTCTTTGTGTTCACTGGAAAAAAAAATGGGCCAAAGACTTGAATAGACATTTCTCCAAAGATGATAAACAGTGGCCAAAAAGCACACAAAAAGATGCTCAACATCATTAATTATTAGGTAAATGGAAATCAAAACTACAATGAGATACCATTTCATCTCTACTAGAATGGCTACTATTTAAAAACCAAAATTACAAGTGATAATTGGAGAGGATATGGAGAAATAGTAATACTCATTCATTGCTGGTGAGAATATAAAATGGTGCAACCACTGTGGAAGACAGTTAGGTGATTCCTCAGAAAGTTAAGTATAGAATTACCATATGAATCAGTAATCCCACTAATAATGTTATATACCCCCCAAAAATTGAAAGCACATATTTTCACACTGATTTCTACAGCGACATTATTTACAATTGCCCAAAGAACAGAAGCAACCCAAGTGTCCATCAACAAATGAATGCGTAAATAAAATGTGGTATATACATACAATGGAATATTATTCAGCCATAAAAAGGATTGAAGTTCTGATACATGTGGCAACATGGCTGTATCTTGAAGACATTATGCTGAGTGAAATAAGCCAGACACAAAAGGACAAATATTATATGATCTCACTGATATGAACTAATTAGAATAAGCAAACTCACAGATTAGAATCAAGAATATAGGTTACCAAGGGTTGGGTTGGGGATAGGGAATGGAGAGTTTTAATGCTTAATTTGTACAGAATTTCTGTTTAGATTGATTGTAAAGTTTTGGAAATGGATGGTGGTGATGGTGGCACAATATTGTGAATATAATTAACAGCACTGAATTATATATGTGAATGTGGTAAAAAAGGAAAATTTCCCTAATTTTTATGGAGGAAGATGGTATGCACTTAATGTTGGTGCTAAGGTAGGATGCAGAAGGGATCCATGTATCCTGTAGTAGATACCAGGGATGGAGATGAAAACATGGTTTCTCTTTCTAATTGGTCCTACATGTCATGCCTAATGGTATCTTATATCCAGAGACAAAAGAACTGATGTTGAGGTTTCCTGTTGAATGCAGGCCTACTGCAGAGTGAATTTGGTGTTTAAGTGATCATTTCTAACATGCAATATTGAAGAGGGATCTTCTGGATATTCCTATCAATGAATATTTCCAGATAACTCAGTAGAACTTGAGCATTTCAAGATTTGGCAACTTTATAACCACCAGAAGAGAGCAATTTTTATATGGCTGTAGAGATTGAGGGTTGAGGGAGGATGCAAGAACTTGCATTATATAGATGGAAGCCAAAGGCAGTGAAATTTGAATTATTAGCCTTATGCGACACTATAAGGTTCAGTAGGGTTGTCTGGGAAACCTTAGATCACCAAAACCATTTGGAAAGGGGGAGTCTACCATACTTCCTCAGTATCTTGTCTCTTCTTTTCCTAAGCTCTTTGTCTTATATCTTTTCTTTATGCTCATCTAGAATAGGGGATGTGAGGGCATAGATTCCTCCAAAATGGAGATAAAAGTTTTTTTTTATTTCTTCCAGAAGCCAACGTGTTCTTCCTCTATGTCAGTTAGTAAATGAAAAAACAAGATTCTGAGAAAGAGTTAGTGATAACCCGAGTTTACTGCCAGGTAAGGCAGGGAAGCCTCACCCAATAAAGGAGTTGGGCTTTGTGGAATTGAGCCTTTAGGTAAATTATCTAAAAGAGCTAGAACATGGAGTGGCCCCAGTTCCTCTTTGCAACAAAAAATCCTGAAAATAACCCAACAAACAGGCATAGGAAAACTCTGAAAGTTGGAAAGAAGATGATGGGCTGCCTGGGGACATCAAGACTTGAGAGACAATGTGGAGTGAGCTCCTCGGATTTCATTATTGCCTACCATGTATTTGGGATAGGGTGCTGCAGAATACTCCAGCTTGGAACTGCCAAAAGGCACAGGCGTAAAAAAGCTCCAAGGGAAGCCAAAGGACAAGGAAAGGGGTGGCCTACTAATAGAAAGCCTTTTTGGCAACATCTCCTACTGCAGCCAAACATAAATGGAAAAAAACACACCTCTTCCCCACCCTGATGTTTCAGTGAGATACAGCAAGTTGATCTTCCATTCCACCACCAATCTGTGCCCCACAGAAACAGGCAGCTGCTGTCTGATTCCCCTACCCAGCAATGTTGGTGGGACAGGCAGGGAGCAAATATTCCATCTCCTGCCTAGCAGAAGCAGGTGATGTCCCAATTCCCCCACTGTTAGACATTGATAGGCAGATCTGGTGGCTGATTTTCCATTGCCTACCTTATGGAAGCAGGTGCTGCTTTGACTCTCCCTGCTAGGGTAGGATCAATGGTATCCAATGGAAAAGTGAGACTCCACCCTGATCCAGCACTAGTGAGGTTTAAGGAGCAGCATGAGGTGGGCTACTCACCTCCAGATTTTGCCCTCCCCTTCCTCTGTGTCATCAAGGGACCAGCGGGGAGCTAAGCATCCACCTCCACCTGGCATCACTAAGACTGAACAATGTGGTGGGAGAAGAGGTTAGAAAGCACTCTAATTCCACCCCATTCCCCTTATGTCAGCAAAGCCCAGGGTGATCTGACCTTCCGACCCCACCAGCATCAATGAGACTGAAGAAGTGAGTGTGAAGCAGAATGAGTCAGCACTCTGGATCCACAGCCTCTGGGGCCCACTGGGGAGCTGAGTTAAAGCCCCACCCTGAGGCAATGAGGCACGCCATGTCAGTGTGCCCCTTTCACAAGGAAGATGTCAACAAGGCTAAGGGAGGTGTGCAACTGTCTCCCCCACACAGACACACACCTGTCTGCAAGAAGGCAGGGAGTCAGAGGCCCATTTTGCTGAGATGGTATCGGTGAGGTCCAGCTGGAACCCACAGCTTCAGGGAGTTGAGTGAACCCCAAATAGGCTAAAGCCAAAGAAATCTACACCAAGA
The DNA here is from genome assembly GCA_029593785.1 of Cabassous unicinctus. Classification (NCBI taxonomy): domain Eukaryota; kingdom Metazoa; phylum Chordata; class Mammalia; order Cingulata; family Chlamyphoridae; genus Cabassous; species Cabassous unicinctus. The sequence continues at coordinate 2,898 of JAQZBX010022117.1, read as the reverse complement.
TACATTAAAATGAAATTTCTGAAAACTTTTAAAACAGTGAAAAAATCTTGAGAGAAGATAGGGAGAATAATGCATTCCATATTGGGGGAACACCAATTTGAATGACAGTGGATTTCTCATCTGAAACCATGTGGGTCAGAAGGAAATGGAACAACATATTTCAAACACTGAAAGAAAATATTTGTCAGCCATGAATGCTGTATCTGGTGAAAATATCCTTCAGGGAATGAAGGGGAAATAAAGACATTCATAGATGGAGGAAATCTAAGAGAATTTCTTGATAGCAAACTGACTCTTAAATAATGGCCAAAGGAAGTTCTCAAATAGAAAGGATATGATAACAGAAAAAGGCTTGGAACTTCTGAAAGAAAGAACAGTGTAATGGGTAAAAAAATAGTCATGTGCTAATTCTTATGAGTTCCTTAAATATATTTGATGGTTGAAGCAAAAATTATATCACTGTTGGATGTAGTGCTCAATGTATATACATAAAATACTAGAAAATTATATATTTTTAAAAATTATAAGAGTAAAGAGACCTAAATGAAAATAAGATTTCTACATTTTCCTTGAGTAATACATCAATATCCATACATCATAATAAGTTATGTATATATACTGTGATATGTAGAACAAGCAATAAGAAAACTATACAAATCAATGTACTCAAAATGATTATAAATAAATAAAGATGGAATCTTAAAAGAAATGTTCAAGTAATCCACAGGAATTAAGAGAAACAGAGGAATGAGAAACAGAGAACTCAAACAGGGAAAAACAATAAAAAGGAAAACTTAAGACTTAACACGTCAATAGTTACTCTAAATGTAAATGGTCTTAAAAAACTAATTAAGAGACAGAATTGTAAAGTTAATTAAAAAACCATGTTCCAACTATGTGCTATCTACCAGAAACTCACATCATAAATAACAACATAGATTTGGTGAAGTAAAAGGATGGAAAAAAGATATATCATGCAAACATCAATAAAAAGAAAAGAATCCAAAATGTATATATACTAAACAACAGAGCTTCAACATTCATGAAGTAAAATCTGATAGGTATCTGATAGCATCTAAATTATATATACAGGACACTTCCAAACAACAGCAGGATACACTTTTTTTCCAGTGACATTGGAGAATCCACTAAGACAGACCATATCTTGGGTTATAAAGCAAACCTCAACAAATTTAAAAGAATCAAAATCATACAGAGTATGTTCTCTGACCATAATGAAATCAAACTTGAAAAATCAATAACATAAAAGATATCAGAAAATCTCCAAACACTTTGTGAGAGTCTGAGATTATTTATGAATCCCCCAAAGGAAAAAGATTATGTCTGTAAATTAATCTATTTTTCTTGGTGTGATATCCTTTGATTATATTGGATCTTCAGTTGAGTGGCCCTTGATTAAATTACCTGTTAAGATTAGGACTTTGATTTGACCACGTCAGTAAGGTATGACTCAGGTTGAGTCCCCGCCCCCCTGGTGGGCTGATATAAAGTGACACTCACTGAAGAAGAAACACTGGAAGAGAGATCTGTCGTGTTTGATCCTGGGGCCCTGGGGAAAGATGCGCCATTCCCCTGATGGTTTGCAGTTGACCTTGTGAAGAGACCGGAGCAACTGAGCAGCTGAGAAGGCCTAGAAAGAAATGAGCCCTATGCCAGAAACTGATGTAGGAAGCCCTGAGAGTCAGCCCTATGCCAGCCTACACCTGAGATCAGGAAGAAGCTGAGCCCACAGAGCTTAAGACAAAGAGGAAGCACAGAAAGGAGAGACCAGGCAGAGATCAATAGCCATCCTGCCTCAACACGTGGTAATGGACTTTGGTGAGAAAGCAGCCTTGAGGTGGACTCTTTAGGGCCTAGTAACTGTAAGCTTTTACCCCAAATAAGTGCCCTTTATAAAAGCCAACAGATTTCTGGTACTTTGCATTGGCACCCTTTAGGCTGACTAATACACACTTGGAATATAAACAACGCACTTCTAAATAACCCATGGGTCAAAGAGGAATTCTCAAATTAAAATTTAAAAATGTATAGAAATGAATGAAAATGAAATATAATATATAACAAACAATATGTTAGATACAGCTAAAATAGTACTGAAAGGGAAATTTATAGCACAAAATAGCTACTTAGAAAAGAGAAAAGTCTCAAATCAGTAATCAAAGTCCCCGCCTCAGGAAACACAATAAAATGGAACAAAATAAACCCAAAGCAAGCAGAAGTAATGAAATGATAAAGAGCTAAAACGAATAAAGTAAAAACAGGAAAATAACAGAATTAATGAAACAAAAAACTTATTCTTTGAAAAAAATCAATAAAATGGATGAACCTCTAAATAAGACTAAAAAGACTAAAAATAGAGAAGACACAAATCACCAATATCAGGAAAGTAACAACCATCTCACTACAGATTCTGCAGTCATTTTTATGTTAATAAATTTGGCAACTTAGAAAAAAATGGATCAAAAAACTTGATGAAGTTGAATAGTCTTATCACTGTTAAAGGAATTACATTTGTAATTCCCCAAAAAGGAATCTCCAGGCCCAATTGGTTTCACTGGATAATTCTGCCAATCATTTAAAGAAGAATCAACACCAGTGTTGTACAATCATTACAAGAAAATAGAAAGGAAAGGGACACATTTAACTCATGTTATGAGGCTGGTATCATCCTGAAATGAAACCAGAAAATGAAAGTACAAAAAAAAGAAAATCACACACGAATATACCTCTTGAATGTAGATGCACACATCCTCAACAAATTATTTCCAAATCAAATTCAGGAATGTGTTATAAAATAATTATACACCATGACTAAAGTGGTGTATCTTCAAAAAGAAGACTAAAGTAGGCAGGATTACTCTTTCAATTCTAAGGTTT
>JAQZBX010022116.1:5894-31872 GCA_029593785.1 Cabassous unicinctus | reverse complement strand
AAGCTGGACATATTTCTGAGATGCACTCTTACAAAAAGAAACTATATTATATAGGATGGGCCACAGGCAGCAGTATACCCAACTAACAGCAGCTTAAACAATGAATACATTTCATTTTCTTGCACAACAAAAAGAAAGTCTTGTGTTTCCAGGGTTTGTTTAGGGCTTAGCAATGTCATCAAGTATCCTGATTCTTTCTGTCTTTTCTCCCCTCCATCGTCAGCATGTTGGAGCAAGCCTTCTCTCATGGTCACAAAATGGCTGCCACTGCTCCCAATATCATGTCCTCTCTCACAAGACCTTTTCCCAAGCAAGAAGGAGGGGTGGTGGTAAAAAAGGACTTTCTTCTCACGTGACTTTCTGTTTTATCAGGGAGGAAAATCTCTCCCAGAAGCTTCTCAGCAGACTTGACCTTCTATCTCATTGCCCAAGACAGGGTCACATGCCCATTCCTAGACCAATCACTGCAAAAAAGAAATGGGATAATCTGGCTGATTTTGACCAGTCCTGGGGCTGAGCACATTATCTCCCGAACAAAATCAGAGTCCTGATAGCATGGAATAGGGGAGAGGGTATTGGTCAGGAGGTAGCATACAGTGCACCCTGGCGTTGGTGACCCACTTACCAACCAGAGAGTCTGGCAGAGTGAGGTGTGGGTGGCCACTTGTCCAGGAACCAAATGCCTCCAGACTACTGTGCTTTCCAAATTCTCCTTTCTCCCCTCTCTGAGGCTTTACCCCTCCTCCTGTGTGAGGCTGTCACCTCCCGCTCATACCTCTGTGCCTGTGGAAGTGGCGTCCCTCCCTGCTTCTCATCTCTTCCTTTAAGCTTATATAAGTCTAGAGGAGGATGGGTGCACTTATCGGACCATGGAAATGTCTGTTATTGAATTCCAGAAGGGCTTCGAGGAGCTGCTTCCGGCACTGGGGTTCAGGGCAGCGTGTGGGACGTTTGAGCAGGGAGGAAACCGGCCTTCCCAGCGAGGGTGGGCCAGTTCCAGCACCAGCCTGCCAGCCTGAAGGGCTGCAAAGCCAGCGCTCGCGTCCCCTAGACGGGGTGGCAGAGGGGCCTGTCTGCTGGAGGACCGTTCTGGGTTCTGGGCTTCTAGGTCCCTGGCTATGTCGCATAAAAGACTTGAAGGACACGCCGTAGGGAAGGCAAAGGAGTAAAGAGATTATTAAGATTGATGTGACATTTACGTAATCCAAAGCTTCTTTAAAAAAAAATAAATTTTTTTAAAAAGAGTTTATTAAGAAACAAGAAAAGAGAAACAGTAGACAATCCGAGACATGGGTCGTGGGCGTGGTACAGGATGAGCTGCACACAGTGGGCCCGGGTCTCCTCCCCTTTCCTAGCGGTGGCGAGGGGCCCCAGCTGTTTGCTCTTCTGATTGGTTGCCTTACCAGCCCCACAAGTTAGCTCCCAGGGGGCCAAGGGGAGCCTGTTTGGAGGCATCTGGGGCCTCCCCTGGACCCTGGAAAGAGTTCCAAACGGGGCTGCGTGGCCAGGCCCTCACGGGGTCCTTCCCGCTTTGTTCTTTGGTAGCAGCCTTCCCCTCGGGAGGTTCCGGGCAGGGTCTCGCGGCCGTGTGTTCTGCCGGGTCCCAGCCGCCTTCCTCTGCCGTGTGCTCACCTGTCTCGTGTTGAGGCCACAGAATGTCAAAGGCCCCAGAGAACTTCCCTGGTTTTTTTCCATTTGGAGAATCATGGACCAATTAGGAACTGCTCTTTGGTGCCCTCCACCATATTCCTTTATATTCTCTAGGGAAACCACAACTCAAACCCCTCAGCCACTTCCTCAACCCACAGCGCCATAGCAAATGGAACCCTGAAGGCTCCTGCCCACCCCCAGCCACAGCCCAGCGTAAGGAAACTCCCGCTCGAGCAGGGTTTTGTGGGGGCTCTCCTTTGCCCCTCCTCTCACGGTAATTAGCACTTCAGCTTTCTCTTGTGGTATTTATGTGTTTATACAACACGGTTCATTGTTTCCAAATGTTAGTCAGCTCTAACTATATAAATCAAGCCCCAAATCTTGAATCGCATTCAAGGGAAACTCACAAGTTGATTCTACGCAAATAAATCATAAAAGGGTGGGAGTGTTATAAAAGTAGAAAAACAATTTAGATCTGTTCCCTGTAAATGTAGCTTTTTGAACTACTTAGTGAGCATATTAAAACAATTACAGAGGGTTTGGACAGCATCTAATAAGTAGATTAGTATTGAAAATGAAGTCATTTGAAACTCTTTAGCTAAGTGCTTTACAGTTGACAAAGCCTTTTTTGGCACATTATTTAATTTAATCGCTCACGACATCCTTTTTATATAAGGAAGCGAGTTTTACTCCATCAATTCCAAGGCATGCAGTTTCAATTTACATCTCTGAAATCAGGATGTATCTTAGAATTATAGGCATGCCAGTTTAATTGGCAGCTTTGTTTTCTTAGTGATATGTAAAATAACGGTGCATGTTATGACTAATGGAATCTGAAGATTTAATGAAATGCAGATTGTTATGATCCCTATTTCACAGGGGAGGTGACAGCTCCTTAGAAGTTAAGGGCTTGGCCCAAGGTCACACAGACGGATGAACCAGAACTTGAACCCAAGAGAGCCAAGAACTGTAAAGGACACATAAATACCAAAGGATACATGGTCACTGAGCTACCCTCTATGGATGGTGGTTCTACTCACTGGAGAACCTTTGTTTTTCTGAACAGAGTATGCAAGTTTGGGGCCAGAGCAGAACTGTTTCTGATGTTAGAAGGAAGACTGAGAGTTAGCACGTCCTCCTTCTCCACCTTTCCCATGAACTATTCGCCCCTCCTCGGGATCATTTAGACAGCATTGCTTTGAAGGCTGCCCCAATCTTTGCCTCCTCTGGCAGGCCAGCACAAACTTCCGTGCTGCCTTGAGCAAATTAGGAAACAGCACTCTGACTCCATTCCCTCAGCATGACATAGATTTGGAGAGAGGCGCACAGGCTGGGTCTCAGCCCCCCTTGCTCCTCAGCTGATCTGCTTGGACAGTGCACATCCTGAACAACTGTACAAGGCATCCTTGTCTCTAGTCTTAACTAATGGGGTGGTGAGATGAGAATGCTTAACAGAGAGAAGGAAAACATGGAAAATTTAGGGAATTATTTTTCTAGTTCAGATTACATGCATGGTTTTAGTCTGTTTTTTGTGTTCTGGTGAAGTCTTGGCCTATGAAAACTTTGAACAATCCACCACAAACCACTTGGTCAGCACAACTTGTTAATAGTATTCTTGATAATGGTTAATAGTTAATAGTATTCTGAAGCTGGTCTTTTTAATTCTCCATTGTAACAGAGACCTAGAGACTCAAAAGTTTTGTTATTAGTCATTATGGATTTGGACAGGGTATTGATTCATGGAGGGGGGCAGTGAATCATTTTCTAAATATTAGAAAAATTGGAGCCATTTTAGAGATGAAATCTAGAAACAGACCTGGCATCTGTGTCCCTTCCCGGCGTCCACAAACCCGGGTGATTACATACAGTTTCTGCGCAGATGGCGAGCGCTGTGCTCTGCCACCTTGAGGCCCCCGGTCACAGTGGGAGGCGGGCAGCTCTGCGCAGCACCAGCATCGGTCCCCATGTCAGGCAGTGACATGTCAGGCACCGTCGCCTCGGGCTCTGGGCAGGTGTGCCGGGTTCCCTTGCTTTCCGACTCCTTTCTCGGCTCCGAGGAGGCAGCTGCCAGCGTCGAGGCACGTGTGAGCCCCGAGCACACTCAACACGGAGGAGCTGTCCTTCCAGCAAGGGCCTTTGGGCAGCGCTGCTCATTCCATGCCCATCACCTTCGCAAGCGCTTTGCTGAAGATGCGCAGCCTCTAGGAATGCCCCTCTGCAGGGGTTTGGGGAGGGCAGGACAGCTTGATTAATCCGTCTTCCACTTCCCTGCAGCTCCAGCTCTCAGGACCTACTATGTGCCAGGCTGTACTATACTAGCTAGCTATTGGATCGATAGTGTCACGTAACAAATGACCACACGCTCGGTGGCCTAAAACAACACCCGTCAATCACCTCACAGTTTCCGTGGCTCAGCGGCCCAGGCGCGGCTCAGCCGGGTCCTCTGCTCGGGTCTCACGAGGCTGCAGTCGAGGCGTCTGCCAGGCTGTGTTCTCATCCGGAGGCTCGACTGGGGGGAATCCACTGCCACGCGCCCTCAGGTCGTTCTCAGGATCCATTTCTTGGTGACTGTTTGACCGGAGACCCTGGCGTTTTGCCGGCTGTCAGCTGGAGGCCACCCCCAGGTCCCAGCGGCTGGCAGCTGCTCCTCACCACGTGGGCCTCCCCAGCACACCTGCTTATTTCTTGGAGGCAGCGAGGAGACACTCTCTAGAGTCACGTGCTACGTGTATCACGCGTATGTATAATAAGTCACAGGAGTGACGTGCCATCACCTTTGCCATATTCCGTCTTTAGAAGCAAGTCACAGGCTCCGCCCACACCCCGGGGTGTTCCAGGGCCTAATCCCAGGGCCTGGATATCACGGGGCCATCTTAGAATTCTGCCTACCGCAGGCACTGGACTTGCCTCCTAAGTAAAGTGCCTTGAGCATTAAGCAGCATCATTCCCATTTCCTAGATGGGAAACTGAGGTTCTGAGAGGTGAGGTAACTTGCCTTATCTCCAACAGCTAGCCGGTGTTCAAGCTGGGGTCTAAAACCAGGCCCGCCTGCCTCTCAGTGGGCACTTCTTACGTGGTCATGATAACCCTTCCGTCAATCCCCGAGTGGTGCCCACTTCCCTGCATGCTGGCTTTGCTTGGTGGGGCCAGAACATCCAGGTCTTTTCAGTAACATTCGTCATGCTTATAGTTTACTTGTTCGGCACATGTGTTGCCCGTGGCTCCTACTATGACCTCCAAGAAGGCAAGCGCTGCGTCCGTCTTGTTCGTAGCCTCATCCCAGCCCCAGAGAGAGGTTCCTGGCCCAAGGCGTGCACTCCATAAACAGTCACGCATTCGTGCAGCAAATGCTTCTAAAGCGGGCGTGTGTACTGCAGACACGAAGATGACCAAGACACAGCCCTGCCCTCCGGAGCCCTCACTCTCCAGCAGATCAGAGGCATAAAATCAAATAAACTACAAGACAGGGTGATGTGCCAGAATGTTACTATGGCCACCTTCTCAGGCTTGTTCATCATGATGTCGCCAGTGCCTAAAACAGCAACTGGCACACAGTAGGTACTCAATAAATGTTTGCAGATTGTTGCTAGTCCCACTACCTGGCGTGCATTGCTCTCTTCTCTCTGCATATGATTGAAAATAAAGATCATAAAAGATTAATTGCTTAGGAGAATCCAGAGAAAGTTATATTAAAAAAACAACATAAAATAAGGGAAAAAAAAAAAAAAACATAATAACATCCCAGCCTGGCTTCTGAAGTCTCTGACGCAGTCCTGCAATCCTGGTGCCTCCCTTTTGGAGCGGAGCTTTGCATTTAGAAACAGGAAGAAAAAAAAGGCTGTAATTATTAAAATTGTGTATATAAGAGAATTCAGCCTCTCATTTGAGGTGTCCTAATGACACTTCAACAACTGCTAGCAAAGATAATAGGGTTTAGAGCAATTACACAGCCCGTCAAATACCGAACATGAGTGATTCAGATCCATGCTCGGAGCTGGAACAATTCTCAGCAGTTTTGCTCATACACAGCTGTTTCATTTAAAATATTTTGGCAGAAAATTGCAGAGTGGGCTGTGCTGGCCATCTCTGGATCGGAAGCTTAACTCCTTCAGCCCCCATCTTCATCCTTCTCTTCTGTCCCCTATAAGCATCCCCACCCCCGCAACACACACCTTAATTGGCTGCTTGAAGTTTTTGAGCAATGTATTTGGGGATTAAAACGTGGCCCCATCACTGAAAATGCAGGAGGGGTTTTGTTGCTCTTTATCCTGCTGGAAGATTCTGTGTCTTGTTCCCTCTTCGGTTCAGCCAGTAGGTACCATTTAATCCCTCGCCGGCTGGTCTTTGTGTGCTGTGGGGGTGTATCGGTCAGGGCTCTGGCCGAAAACAGATGGCCCACTCAAAAGGGGGGCTTCGAGGAGACCTTAATAGAGGGCTGTTTACAAGGGTTCAGCTTGCATTTAGGGCACCCACAGAGACAGTGTGGTGCCCCAGGGATGCCATAGCAGGGAGCTGATGCCATCCCTGGGTCTGAAGGGACGAGGGGCAGCGAGCCGTTCACTGAGTACAGAGCGTGTCCCTGTGTGAAGCAGGCGGCAGCCTATAGGGGCTGCAGCTTTTTCTTGGAGGTGACCTGCCAGCCCCCAGCCACAGGGAAGGGACCTCCCTCTTCCCCACCATCCAGTCTCTTCCTGGTGCCCTCTATTGGCCAGAGGGAGGGCGGAGCCCAGGGATGCCTGGAACATTGAGAAGGGCTGAGAGGGGATGTAGCTGACAGATGGGAGCACAGATCCAGCACAAAGGAGCTCCAAGAAGAGGAGTAGAGATACATCCTCTGCCCTTAAGGAGCCAACCTCTAGCTGAGGACAGAATTGGTAACAATATATAGGGATCATTCAATTTACCATAAATCCTTGGAAGTTAATTGTAAGGGGGCCTGATGGAAACCAGGAAAAGCCAAATACTCAGGCCTCAGAAAGAGCTGGGACTAACCCTCCAAGTGCTCTCCATGGCCAGCGAAGCCTGATATGGTCTAGCCCCTGACCACTCTGTGACCACATTGCCTAATCCAGTGGTTCTCCAACTTGAATGTGCCTGGGAATCACCTGGAGAAATAGAGAAAATGGTTTCCTGGGCACCATTTTCAGAGGTCCAGATCCAATAGGAGGGGATGGGGCCTGTAGATTTGCATTCTATCAAGCTCATCCATGATGCTGATGCCACTGGGCCAAGAACTGGAGTTCGAGTAAGACTGGATAATCCATCCAGCCTGTTATACCTAATGGTTTCCTCTCAGGGGCTCAGGGCTTTTGAGGGTTACTGAGCTAAGTCATTGCCTCTGCTCTCCGAAGCTGCTGCCAATACCAAGTGCCTCATCATCTGGGTATCATGAGAGCCCAGTGTGTCTTCCAGCCTGGAAGCATCCATGGCAAATGGCATGAGTTCCACTGGCCCCATTAGCATCGTGATTGGGTTTGTTCTCACAGCTGCAAGCCCAGGTCCTAGGCTGCACAGCTGCCTGAATTTAAGCTGGAGTCTGCAGAATGAACTTCATAGAATATCAAGTTGGGCTTCTCACTCTCGTCCACAGTAACTTGGCAATGCCTGGCCAAGTTGGCTCTTTGACCTGGATCTTGGAGGATGGGTGGATAGAATTGCTAAAGGAAGATTAAGGTCCAGAAAGGGAGGCATTCCAGGCTTGGGTAAAATACAGAGATGAGAAGGTGCAGCTTAGGTCTGGGAAATGGTGATTTGATTTGAATGGAGTGGACGGTTCACATGGAGAAGCAGTGGGGCTCTGACCGGGGAAGGCCTGAGGGAACGTGTGGGGCCCTTGAAGATCTGATGCAGGGGAGGGACAGGCTTGAGACAGAGGCAGGATAAGTAAGGGCTTCAGTGACATCAGGACACTGAGGATGGAGAGTTGTGGAAGGAGCAGGACCGTGGTTTATTCGGGGTGGGATCTTTGGGGAAAGGGGGAAGCAGGTTAGGGAGAAAAAGAAAGCAATGTGATTCTGATGCTGAGTGTGGATGTCTGAAAAAAACGCAAGGCCCATTGATCAAAATAGTAGCGACTGGGAGACAAGCAGATGGGAGCTGTGATGACGGCTTCATGAGCTTGAACGGCTCCTTAGAAGTCACCTGCTTGAAGGTGGGAAGACTGAGGGCCAGGGAAGGAAGGGGCACAGGTGACAGGTGGCAGAGCCAGGTCTACAGGGCAGGGCTCTTGACTCCAGGGAAGTAGTTGTTTTTCACCATACCATGCTGTTTCTTACATCCTGAAATATTGACCATCTCCCTGTCTGCAGTTCAGTTTGTCCAATTTGCTGCAACTAAAGCAAACTAGCCTCTGTTTGTTTTTTTTTAAAATAATGATTTTTTCCTGGAGTTTTCAGATTCTAACTGAACTCCAACAACAACGGACCCTTGCTGCTACCTCTCTCACTTCCTTTGGTTACTAGTCCTGGTGCCCAAGCCCAGGAAAACAAAGCTTTCATCCCAGCCAAGCTACTTGGCAGGGAGCTTCACCTCTGACCTTTTGAGGAGGAGATGCCCGGTGGGACATTCAGGTACAAAGCTCCACGAGGAAATTGGAAGATCAGAATGATGGCCAGGGAAGAGGTGGGACTAGAGATGTCTATTTAAGTGCTGTCAGCTTAAGATGCGAGCTGAAGCTTTGTGAGGAGCAAACTCAAGGAGGCAAGAGCAGGAGAGGAAGAGGGGCACCTGCATCTTAGCAAAGACTCACTGGGTTTCAAGCAAGAGGTTCTGCCTCTCAGTTGCTCAAGCAATGAAGGAGAATTGGTTGGAAAGACACTGGAATTTCACAGAATCCAGAGAGGTGAGCACTGGGGCCTCAGGAAGGGTGGGAAAGCAGAGACTGGGACGCTGTTGAGAAACCAAGCAGCCTTTCCCCCCATCTGTCACTCCCAAGGCCTCACGTTCTTTTGTGCATCAGTTTGGATGTCTTTGACTCATGTAATAGAAAACTCTGATTCAACTAGCCTACACGATGAGAAAAATGTATGTTCTCACATAACAAGAAGCCCTGAAGTTGGGTGGCCTCTGCTGGGCTCTTTTATCAGCTCTATAGTAGATTCAGGCATCTGGGTTTCCCAGCTTTCCACTCTGCTCATCTCACACCCTCTCTTCATGGTCCCAGGATGGCTGCCGCATGAAGACACCAATGTCTAATCAAAGAAGGGAACTATTTATTCCCAGGTGTCTCTTTTGTAGTAGCTTTCCAGAAACTTCTCCATAGCCCTCCCCTATGTCTCGTTGGCCGTAACTGGGTCATGTGCCTGCCCACAAGTCAGTAACTGGCAAGATGAATGGGATTGCCCATGGTCACATGGGGGAGAATGGGCTTCCCAGATAGAATGTGGCTTCTGTTAGAGAGCGGGAAGGAGGGATGTGGGAGTATTTGCTGGGTGGGCAACCAGCAAGGTCCGCCACACTCTGTGTCTCTCTGCACCTGCTTCTTCCTTCTCCTTCAGTAGAGCAGCCTTTTCTGCATATGGCGCACCACACATGGCAAATTCACTTTGGTCACGCACAGGCAGCCTCCCAACCCCAGTTCCTAAGGCCTAGGAGATCAAGTCTACTGCACCCAGCTTAAAGCAGGTGACACCTGTGGCCCATCAACTGCGGGCATCTTGGGGAGCTCATGCCTTACAAACATGGCTGCTTGGGCAGGAGGAGTTTTCGGAGGAAGGACGTTACCTGGGAGCTGTGAAGATACCCCGTCAGTGTCTCCTGAGGTGAAGAGGGTGGATGCAGAGGTTGACAAGCAGGGCTGGTCTCCACCTCCCCAACCCCGCCTGGGGGCGGCTCTTGGCTTTTAGAAGGACGGAGCCAGGGATACCAAACGTCCTGCTGAGGACAGTCCCACACAAGGAAGAATTGTCCTGCCAAATGCCGGTTGTGCCATATGGAGAAACACTTAGAGGTCCCAATAAAAGAGAAAGAGATGGACTAGGACAGGGAGGACACAGATGACAGTGTATGGAAGCCAGCAATGGCAAAGTCACTTGGGTTGGGGTCTGCAGGGTGGGAAGAACAATTCTTGGTGCTTCAGAAAGCCCAGGAAGGTAAGACCTGAGAGTGGGCTGTTGACCTTTGTGTGAGTAAAATAAAGGTCAGTGGATGGGTAGAAGGCAGATTCCAGAGGGTGAGAGGGCAGAGGGGTGAAGTGGAAGCAATTGGGGCAGGAGGGCAGCACAAGGGGAGGGTTTGTTAGATGCTGTTAGCATGCCTTCTAGAAAGATGAGAAGATGATGGAGTGGGAGAGTAGAAGGAGGAAGGGAAGGAGTAAAGGGGAAGGGAGAGAGAACGAGGTGGAGGGAGGAGAATTGGTGACTTGGGTTAGAATTGACGTGAACTTCCTCTGCAGATACTATCAGTAAAACTACATGGGCTGTTCATCCTGGGGGTTGTACTTGAGATAAGAGATGATAACTGTTGGCAGTGCTCTAGCCTGCACTGGAAGGAATGGAGAGTCCCCCGACCTTCCTGACACCCACCAGCCTAGGGTAGGAGGGCAGAGCTGTCGTGTGAGCAAGCAGCACTGAGGAGCCTTGACCATCACCTACCTGCTCATAAAATCGCCCTGAGGATGTAGTAAAAGGAGACATCCAACACAGTTCCCAGAACCCGGGGGCCATCCCGGAAATGGAGGCAGGATCTGCGTTATCATCTTCACCCCTGTCATCACCTCATCACCCCCTCAAGCCTCCATGTTGCCATCCCTCCTGTCTGGAGAAGTTCTTCTATGGCATTTGTCATTCCTCTTTCCTATATGCTGATTCCAGAGCTCTCTGGGGCAGTCAATTCCTTGGCTTGGCCCTAGGAACCATGAGATATTTTTTTAAGTTTCTTTTTTTAGATTCCACATTTAGTGGCAGCTGGAGTGAAGCCCTTTCTGCAAGTGTTTTGGGGAAGAACCTGCAAGTTTGGCTGCTGGCACGCTGCTTCTTTGCTCTGCCCTCCTCTCTGATATGAACCTCAAGTGCAGCTTCACTCTGAGGTCTGCTGGTAACCCGGCCTTCTTTCCCAGCCAGCTACCGGCCTTCCAACCACCGCCCGAGGCCGAGATAGAGAGTTTTCCAGTCTCTGACAAAGCAAGCAAGAACTGCCTTCTGATCCAGGTTAATTCAAAGGTCTGGGACACGCATGTCGGGCTGTGAAGACGCTGGCCCAGCTCTTAGGATGTGCTTTATCATACTCTGAGATCATGCCGGATGTGAGGCTATTACTCTCTTATTGACCCAGCTTCCACAGTCACGGCCTACAAGAGCTCTGCTAGCTGGCGTTTCTCCTCAGGTGTCCTAGAAAACGCCACCTCTGCTGCTGCTCCGTTTCCCCTTTTTTTCCCTTTTTCAGTCATCCCAAACTATCTCTAGACTTTATTTTAAATAAGCATTGTCTTAGTTTCCAGGGCTGCCGTAACCAAGTACCACAAACCAGATGACTCCAAACAACAGAAATGGAGGACAGGGGTCCTATAGCGAGGGGCCAGCAGGGCCCTGCTCCCTCTGAAACCTGGCAGGAGAAGCCTTCCTTGCCTCTTCTAGCTTCCGGTGGGGGCAGCGGCCCTCGGGCTGCCTCGGCTTGCGGGCGCGGCGCCTCAGGCTCTGCCTTCACGGTCACACGGCCATCCCCTCTTTCCCCCGCTGGTCCGAAATTCCCTCTTCTTATAAGAAGTCGTATTGGAGGAAGGCCCCCCCCCAATCCAGTTCGGCCTCATCATCTGCAAGTACCCTCTTTCCAGAGAAGGTCAGATTCTGGGGTTCTGGAGGTTAGAACTTCAGCATATCTATTTGAGGGACCCAACCCATAAGCAGCATGTGTCAATGTGCCTGAGAAATACTGTGATAATGTCATGTGTGAAAGAACCGTCTCTGCATCCAGGTGTAAGTGGTTTGCATTTGTACTTCATTTCATCTTCACCAAACCCCTCTGAGTATGTATGCTACCACAATAAAAATTTTTGAAGTTCAGGTTGCTTTTTCTCCTCATGTTTTCATGGAGACAAGTTGGTGTAGTTAAAAGAATAACTTTGGGGTCGGACCAAATGGGGTTCAAATCCGGGCTCAGCTGCCGTGCGATGTGGGGTAAATTACCCAAGCCTTCCAGCTCCCAGTGTCTCTATTTGTACAGCCTAAATCGAATTAATGCACATAAAGCTCTGCACACGGTGGGCCATGTGTGGATACTGGATTCCTCCCCCCGCCCCCATAACACGTGGACTTCTTTGTGTCACCCTGAGGCACCTTCCGTGATAGAACCTCAAGGGTTCCACCAAGCCGCTGCCTTGAGAAAAGTCAAGGCTGAACTCTAACACCCCGGGGCAGGAATTTTGTTTATCTCGCCCTTCACTCTGGGCGTGGCAGATGGTAAGAGTGCTGGAGCAATGGCTGTTGAATTCAAGAGGAGGGTTGTTGGGAAAGAGGGAGTGGGTTCCCAAGGGTAGCCCTTCAGAAAGCCGAGGGGCCAGTGAAGAGCCGCCTCCTGGGGTGTTCACAGGATCTTCACAGGGGCCAGCAAGCCTCAGCTAAAGCAACCACCTGACTTCAGGGGACCAGTGACGAATGGAAATGCTAACATGCCCTATAAACACACACTTCTGTTAAGTGTTGCCCTTCTTACAATGGAATGGGGGTCTCCATCTTGGGTCTTTCATGTTGTCATGGGAAATACTAGCATCAGGTTGGGGTCGAGCCTCTTGTTTCCTTTTATTCCTCTCTCATTTGCATAAAAATTGGCTCTGCCCGCTTCTGACCTGCTTGACTAGAAGGTTAGGGTTAAATGATACAGCTGGAAACACACACCAGCACATGTGCCCTAACTCATCCCTCCCCTGGCCATGGCAGACCTACACAATCAATCACCACACTCTCTATGCCAGCTCTGGCCTGGACTGAGGGAACTTTCAGGCCAGAATTGGGATCATCACATTTTCTGTTAGCAAATACCTTCTCTTTAAAAAATGGAAACACAACATAATTATTACAGCTAAAACATGTATCTCTGCACCGTGTAAATATTCAGGGCCCTAGAGATTTCATCTCAATAGTCTCATTATCAGCCTACTTTATTCAAGTATAAACAATAAATACATTGCAAATTTTTAATGTAAAATCATGTTTAAGAATTACAGCGATTACTGATCAATTGGATGGAATAATTACTACAATCACTGGGTAATTAGATCCTTCCTGGCCTGAGAGGGGACTGCATCAGCTCTGGGATTGAGTCCTCTGCTCAGCAGAGTCCCAGAACCAAAAAGACAGAGTCTAGAGCTCTGGGGCAAGAAAGTTGGCAATCGTTAAGTTGGGGTAGCAGGACCAACTACCCCCAGCAGGGAAGCTATTACGTTAGTTACAAATGTTTTCAGCTGAAAATTATAGAAACCCTGGTTAAAAGCAGCTTAAATTGTGGCTTATTTTTTCATCAAATTAGAAGTCCAGCAGTTGGTAGACATGGACTCGGCAGCAGTTCAAAGCATCATCAGGAACCCAGCTCCTTTCCATCGGAGTTTGCCTACTTGTCCAGAATGCTTGGGTGGAGGGGTGAGCAGCAGGCAGGAGTGCTGCAGGTAAAGAAAATGGCATGTGTGCAAGTCTTGGTGGAAGAGGAAGCATGGCATGTTCACAGAGATGAAGGAGGCCAGTGTGGCCAGAGCACAGGTGAGCCGGGAAAGGCAGGCAGGCACCAGATCACAAAGGGCCTTGTGAGCCAACATGAGGGTCATGTCTGCCCCAGACTTATGCCTTGAAGCCTCTTGGATCTGTTCCCCCAATAGCAAGCCTTGTTCATGACTGTGTTAACCAAGACTCTTTGGGTTCAGGTGAGGGGAAAAATGGTTTAATAAAAAGAAAGGGGTAGAGGTAGTTATTCGTTCATATTAGTAAAAAGTCCAAGATTAATTGGCTTCAGGAGCAGCTGGATCCACAGGCTCAAATGATGTCATCATGAATCTGTCTTTCCAGACTTTCTTCCTTTGTGCTGGCTTCATTCACAGACAGGCTCTCCCTATGTCATAGTAAGTGGCCATCAGAAGCTCCAGACTTAGGTTCTATGAACCTTGGACCCAGTGGAAAGAGAGCTGCTCTTTCCCAGCAGTTTCAGCAGAGACTCTAGGGAAAGCTCTTTTTGGCCCATCTTGGGTCACATGCCCATCCCTGAACTGATATCTGGGGTCAGGGGATAGTATGCTGTAATTGACAGACCTGAATCAGGTGGGCCAAGAGAGGAGGAAATCGGGGCGCTGCTCTGCTCAGGTAGAGTGATCGCCAGGTAGCCCCTCCTGCCTCCTTCCTTC
Source organism: Cabassous unicinctus (assembly GCA_029593785.1). Classification (NCBI taxonomy): domain Eukaryota; kingdom Metazoa; phylum Chordata; class Mammalia; order Cingulata; family Chlamyphoridae; genus Cabassous; species Cabassous unicinctus. Next base: position 17,900 of record JAQZBX010022116.1, on the reverse strand, counting down.
CTTCTCCACTGATACCTGGACCATTGCTGCATCTGCCTGGCTCCTACCCTCCTGCCTCCCGTCCTGCTGCCCATCCCCCAGACCTGATGCTCACGTGAGCTCTTCCACCTTGACCTCAGTCCTCCTCCATGCAGGCTGGAGCCACTCCCGGCAGCTCTGGATAATTCCCGACTCTGGTTCCTTCTGCTGCTGCTGCCCCCTGAGCCAACCCGGGGCTCCCGCCCCTCCCTCTCCCCACCTGGCAGAGTCCAGCCAACGTCACTGGGATCAATTTTGCCTTTAACAAAGAAAGATGCTGAAGTCTCCTTATGTCACATAAAGTGTGTGGATTTCTTTTCAGCAACAGCTCAGCAGCTCAGCCAATGTACCTCCATGAAGGCATTGATTTATTCTGTCTGACACACAGCACTGCTTGTTAGTGCTCTCAATATGACAAGAAATATTGAGCTTGCCTCAAAGGCGTTACAAAATTATGAGTAGATCTCCATGTGCACTCTGAGTTACCCAAGCGCTTTGTCCATCAAATGGGGTACTGAGACAAAGAAGTGACAACTTCGTTGAGGCACAGGTTGCCCTGCCTGTCCTTCAAGGCTACCTCTAGTTTAACCTGCTCTGGGAAGCTTCCTCTGAAATCCTCACTAGGTTATTCAGGACTCTTTCGGTGGCAAGTGACAGAAACCCAACTTAAATGGATGCATGCCAAAAAAAAAAAAAAAGTGAATTTATTAGCTCATGAAAGTGAAAATCAAAGAGTGGATTCAGGCATCGTTGGATCCTGGGGCTTAAGAGATGTCATCAACACTTGATCTCTTTCTCCATCTCTGGGATCTGCTGGCCTGTGTGTGTGCGTCATTCTTAAGCAGGTCCCTCCCATAATAGCCCCAAGATGAACCCTTATGCTTGGCAACTTCACCAGGAAGAAGGGGAGGGGAGGGGGTGGGGAGGGGAGAAGAGGAGAGGTTGGCTGATATAATGTGTGTTGTTGAGCAGTTACCACTATGGTTAACTAGGGTTCTGTCTCGCTGGGGATCTCTGGGAGACCCCCACCAAGGGCCGAGAGAGTTGGGGTATTCTTATTCTTATATCCAACTCCGTCGGCACTGGTCGTCAAGCATGTGGGCTCTGTCTTTTCCGGGTAATTGTGAGGCAGTTCGCTTCCGCATATCCCACTCAGATGGAGGGTAATGACGTCGTCTTGATGCATGGACATCTGGGAGCAAGGGCGACTGTTACCAAGAGCCTGAAAATGGAAGCGCTCTTCTGTCCACCCTCCCCAGAGCCTTGCTAAGAGTCCCTGGAGTAGGAGTGCTGCTATTTCAACGCTTTGGTGAGCTGGGGCCCACTCAGTTCATAGGGCCCAGGGCTCTGAGCCCTACAGAGTGTCTGAGAAATGAGAATGCTGCCAGCCACGGCGCGTTTGTTATCACCAAGAGGACGCCCGGCGCCCCTCGAAATTGCATCTTATGCCTCCTTCTTCCCCTGTTCTCAGTCTACAACCACAGATAATCTATGGGAATGTGGTAATATACACGAAAGTGCCTCAAAACCCATGTGGATGTAATAGAAATCATCATTTTTAAATTGTCGTTAATTTTAAAAATTTTGTTGAGTCATCCTGGGTGCCAGGCATTGGAAGTATAGGAGTGGGGAAAAAGCAGACAAAATTCTGACCTCATGGAACTTAGAACCCAGTAGAAGTATTATTATTATTATACAATGGTATATATCATATCGTAATAGTGTCTTTTATTATAATAATGAGTCGGGATTGGGTAGATTTAACATGCTGGTTTGGGGCATTCTTCCATTTTAAAGGATTTTCTGCTAGGCAAGATTTCTTTTAGCTGGGGCACCCTATAAAAAATGAGGAGGTTCCCTAATGGCTGCATGTGTTTCTGAGTTCAATTCAAGCCATTTTGGCAAGAAGGCCTTGAAGCAGTTGGTCACAAGCAGGTGAGTTTATGACATTAATTTATTAAAAATACCTATCTGCCGGTGGAATTGGGGGTCTCGATCACTCCCTGAGTGGCATCGTATTCCTATCAAGTGTGCTGCTGGGATTATTTACCTGCCTTTGAATACACTTTGCTGTATGATCACCAAAGGTGATGGTGCCTGTAGCTAGCCATAAATTCGAGAAAAATTAAAATTCACAGAAGAGTTTCATGGTTGCTGCAGAGCAAATCCAGAAAGAGGGAAAGAATGAGGAATGGGCTGCAGTTACAGAGAGCTTGGCTACAAAATCCTTAAAGTTCCAGCAGGCAGAGCTAGGGGAAACCTGGGGTGCGGGAGAGATGTCCTAATTTGAAGTGTCATATTTTGGGCCTAATTTGAGCACTGGGATCAATCAGTCTCTGGGCTGAGCAAATCACATGCTTTATCTGATTCAACTCCCACAATAGTCTGGATAAAGTTGGTATCATTATCTCCATTTTCAGAAGAGGAAACCGAGGCACGGAGATGAAGTAACCTGCCCCAAAGCACCCCACAATAAGTGGAATTTGAACCCAGGCCTCTGTGTTAACACGTTGTTTGCCAAGAGCCAACCTTAACCAGAGGCAAAATGGTGCTGTGTTTTGGAAGGTCCACCTCTTGCCTCCATCCCACCCCCAGACCCCCTTGGCAATGGAGTTGGAAGGGAACCAATAAATAGCACTCCAATTTTCCCTGCTCAGACCCAGAGCCAAAGGAGATTGAAAACAAGAGTCGGCAGATGGAGACCAAAGCATCCCCCCCTTACCAGGAAGCCCTATGTTATAGGTGGCGGCACGATGCGCAACAGAGGAAGGGGGTTCCAATTAGGCAGAAGACACGCTCTCCAGGCCAGCTGGACAACCCAGGCCATGCCCTTGTAACAGCCTGCCCCTGTGGGGCCCTGGCCCTGTAAGGCCCCTGCCCTGTGGGGTCCCTGCCCCCTGTAAGGTCCCTGCCCTGTGTGGCCCCTGCCCCTGCGGGGTCCCTGCCCCTGTGAGGCCCCTGCCCTGTGGGGCCCCTGCCCCTGTAAGGTCCCTGCCCTGTGGGGCCCCTGCCCCTGCGGGGTCCCTGCCCCCTGTAAGGCCCCTGCCCTGTGTGGCCCCTGCCCCTGCGGGGTCCCTGCCCCTGTGAGGCCCCTGCCCTGTGGGGCCCCTGCCCCCTGTAAGGCCCCTGCCCTGTGGGGCCCCTGCCCCTGTAACAGGCCTGCCCTGTGGGGCCCCTGCCCCTGTAGGGCCCCTGCCCCCTGTAAGGCCCCTGCCCCCTATAAGGCTGATTATGAGGAACCAACCAGAAAGTGTGCTTCCTGCAGGCAGCCGGCTCCCTAGAAGGAGCCATGGCTGAAGCGTGTTCTGAGGCTCCTCCTCCCTGACCAGAAAAGTCTCACAGCCCCCCTGGACAGGACTAAGGGTGGACAGAGGGCTCCATAAAGCCAGAGAAAAGGAAGCTTCCTGCATGCCTGAGCTCAGAGCCGCTCCAGCCTGCTCCCCCCAAGCTCCTCCTCCCTCCCGCCCCCGAACAGCCTGCCTCTTGGGGTCCTGAGGCTTTTGTTGAAGACCCTCTGGCAGGAAGCAACAATTGAGATTATCTTGTCTCAACGCCAAGAGGAGACAGCTTCCGGACCCTCAGCTTTCTTAGCCCCGCTCTGACGTTTCTCAGCCTTATTCCTCATTTTCCCTGAGGGGGTGGGCCTACGGCCAGCCCTGCGCCTCTTCCGGACCCCACTCTGCTCCCCATCCTCTGAGCAGCCCCGAGAACCCCTCTCCCTCCTGTGTTCCCAGAATGCTCGACTGCGTTCCAGACTGGTTATTCCCGGGCTCCCCTCCCCATCGCATTCCTCGGCCTCACAGATGTGCACAGGGTTGGCTTCCTGGTGCTCAGGCCTGCTCAGGGGGTCGCACTTTACACCTCCTACTTCAAGCAAACGAGAGGCAGGCCCGCGTGCGTGTGCAAAAGTCAAGCCACCCACATCCCAGGGTCAGCTCCCACCAGGGGCGTCGTGGGAGCCCCAGTTTCCAGCGCAGCCCGAGGGCGAGGACTGGGGCTGTGAAGTGCTTCCCACACTGCCCCCGTCCTGCCACCTCGCCCAGGCCTTCCTCCGCTTCACGGACGACGACTTCTCACAGGGCAGCGGCTGGAACGGGGTCTCTGGAGTTGGAATCCTAGCCCCGCCCCGTCTCTGAGAGGATTCGGACAGTCCCCCTCACCTTCTGTGGCCTTGATTTCCACATGCTCAGTTTCCCAGTGCGGAGGCTTGGGTGACCATGAGGATTAAATGAGAATAATACACAGAAAGCACTGTACAGTGCCTGGCGTGGAGCAAGGGTCCAGTAATTGCTTCGTCTATAAGTGCACCCCGCAAACCCCACCAAAGCAAGTCCTTAGTAAATGTGAGCTGGTGATACGGTCGTTTCCATTACCAGGAAAACTCCTCATCCTCCCAGACCCAGCCGGCCCGTGGCACTTGGTGCACAGGTCCTAATTGCCCCTTCCAGGTGGTGGTCTACTTCCTTCCCCAGCGAGAGAACATCTTCCAGAGCAGGGCTGTATTTCTTACTGGTCACCAGGTCCTCGAGCGGGCGCTCCGGCTGTGAAATGCGGGGATGTGTTGCGGGAACACTGTGTCTTCCAGGCACGTCGGGGCTGCTTCTCTCTCGGAAGGTTGCAGAGCGGGGAGAGGCGGGGAGCCAGCCTGGCGGCGTTCACCCCTGTCCCCGGGCTTGCGGCAATCCTGGGGGAGGACGCGCCCAATGGCCTGTGCCCCGCCTCCCGCCCTGGCCAGCGCCACATGGGCCTCCAGCCCGCCCGGCCTGCTCGCTTCTCGGCCTCTCCTCACCCCCTGGCACCGCGGAAAACTGACTTCCCCTCCAACTGGGCGCTTGTCACCCCTGCTTCAGGTTAAGACTCCCTTTTGATTCTTAATCAAATCCGGGAGAGGACTTGCACGGTGATTTGAGGACGTGCCTCTATCAAGGTCAATTATTTCCTTTTGTTTAAATAATAGCCATTGAAATGATGAGATGGCTGGACAGTAGCCGATCCAGGGTGGGGGAGCTAATCACGCCCGGAAGTGCTGGCAAATCATCTCATTTCGGCCTTCTCTCCCCAGTCATGAGCTGCCCCTCCCTTTCTGAACGCTTGGTCCTCTTACCCAACAGGCGCTTCTCCACGAGGAGGTCTGCGCTGCGGGAATACAGGTGCAGGGAGGAGGGACCTGCGGCAAGCACATTAAATTGTTCTTAACCACAGAGGGCGAAGGCTCCCCTGCCGCCGCAGATGCCTGCTGAAGCTGCTCACACCATCCGTGGTGGGTGGCAGAGGGGCTCCGGGCATGACTTCCTGAAGTGTATTCAGCAGGGGTTGCCACTCGGCTGCGGGCTGCCCTCGAGCTGGAAGCCTTCATCCGGGTGCAAACAGCCACAACCACCCGGCCGGGCAGCCCTGCTGCTGCCTCAGTTGTCCTCCCTGCAGACAGAGCCTTCAGATCCACGCAAGGGACTCGTTTATTTAAATGCCCGTGTTGTAGGCAGAAGGGTCGTTGATTCAGATTTCTCCAGTGCATGTCTACGATGTGCTAGGCATTATTCTAGGCACACGGAATGGATGTGCAAGGCTGGAAGGCCAGAGGTCAGAGACACAGTCACCTTCCTGTGCATATATATAAATTTGTGTGTGTGTATAATTAACTTCAAATGTATATGTGTGTAAATATCATTTATTTCAGATCTATGTATTTATTTCAGATAAGGCTGTGATCAGGGCTATAGAGAAAAATTTTAAGGGTCATCTGAAGAGAGACTAAGGGGGGCAGGGGGTGCAGGGGCAGAAGTCACCATACAGTACAGAGGGCCAGGAAAGGACGTTTGGGCTGAGACCTGAATGGTGAGAAGGAGCCAGTCGTGCGAAGATCCGGGAAGAACGTGCTCAGTGGCAAGAGCAAGTGTGGCCGCTGGAGGGGCCACGAGCTTGGCGGGTCTGTGGCGCATGTGAACTTGTGCAGGGAATTCCCTTAGAAACAGAGCTGTAAGTGTGCCGTGTCCAAATGTACGAGGTTCGCGGCAAACTAGGGAAGAGGACGCACCTCGTCAAACCCATCAAATGAAGGCCCAGGGGTCCTTTTTCAAGGTTCTGGACCATTGCAGGGTGGACGACCACCAACGGGCAGGGGTCCCTCAAGCCAGCTCGTCCAGGCCCCCAGGACTGGTTGCGCCCTTCTCTTCCATGCTCTGCATTCAGTGGCATCACATTGGTATCTTACACCATGGAAATAGGTGAACACTACAAATCAGGGCTTTTGTTTATTTCTTTTTTTGAGACCCAGTTTTCAAATATTTACCAGTACACCCCTGGCTATGGGACCTCCCCGGGAACGAGGCCAGACACCCTCCTGCCTCCAGGCCCTTGTACTTGCTATTCCTCTTTCCCTAGACATCTGCAGGCCTGGCTCTCTCAACTCCTTCAGGGCTTTGCTGAGGTGTCCACTTCCCAGCGAGGCCTTCCCTGGCCACCACCAGCCCCCCTTCCCTGCTCTCTGTCTTTCTCCATAGCACTTACCATCTGTGCTATTTATCTTTTACTGATTTATCTTTTCTATTCTCTGCCTCTCCTCCCACTATAGTGTAAACACCAAGTGGAAAGGGGGGTTGGGTCTGTTTTGTTCACTGTTTTATACCCAGGCCTTTAAACAGTGCCCGGCGCATCCCGAGTCGTCATTTGTTGAATGCATAAATGAATGGCCTGGTCTGCGTTTTCTCTTCCCGCTGGTGGATCTGTCTGCCTGGTCTTGTCTCTTATTTCTAGAACAATGATAGACATGCAGAGTTGAGCAGGCCTTGCCACACATGAGGAAACTGAGGCAGAACAATGGGAGGAGCGAGGGTCTTGCCTAGTTCTCAGCATCAGTCCACGGCACAGGCAGGGAGCCCCAGGCCAGGCCACTCTGCCCTTTTGGGTTACGTATTGACCCTGCAAATCCCTCACTGACCTGCATCAAGTGAAATATTCACCCCAGAATTTTTAGATCTAAAGGTCCTTATTGTGCTGAGTGGAATTGGCATCTGTTTACATTATTCCTCCATTACTTATTTCCATATGAAATCTATTTGCCTTGATACTGTAGTATCATTTTAGGGCCAATTGCAGAGCAGGATCTGAGCAGCACTTCAATTCACAATGGAATTCTTTTTTCCTTCATGCTTTTTCTTATTTTTTTTCTTACTTTTATTAAAGTAATACATGCATATAATTAAAAAGTCAAAGAGTACTAAAAGGCTTATAATGAAAACTGGCAGTCCCTGCCCACCCCTCCTTGCCTGACTTCCAATTCCCCAGACCCAGTTTTCCCCACACTTTCAGTTGTTTCTTTTGCTCGTTACTTCTGTAGTTTGAAAGTTTGAAGTAATTTGTAGATTGCTATTTCTTGGCTTATCCATTTTAGACATTATCTCTTGATGTCTTGATAGTGGGTGAAAATTTAGCTCTTTTTGGCCTTTTCCACTGATTCTACCAATATAGTTATATCACACTTTTTAGCTTCACTTATGATCAGTGTTAACATTTATTAAAACCACCTTCACTGTAGAGCCAAGAAGTATCCTGAGAGTCTCCCAGAATGGGTGTTCTCTTCAAATCCTACTGTGTGCCCAGGTATCGTACCAGACTCGTGACAGTGTGGGAGGTTGGTGGTTAAAGGGTCAAACCCTCTCCCGGGGGACGCCCTGCCCCTCAGCCTGATTGCCTCTAGCCCTGAGTTGCCCCATATGGAAGCCACTCGTCACGAGAGGCTGTTTAAACGTCTAGTAAATGTAAATTAATTAAAATTAAAGTAAAAATCCAGTCCCTCAGTCACACCAGCCACATTTCTAGTGCTCAGGATCTACATGTGGCCAGTGGCCACCGTGGTGGAAGGCATGGAATGAGAACATTTCCATCTTCACAGAAAGTTCTACTGGATAGTCCTGCTCTAGCCTCCCAGAAGGTTCAGGATCCAAGATCCTCCTCCTCCCACACCAGCCAAACACTGAGGGGTGCTGCTCTCTAGGGCGAAGGCATCCTGTGGGGTGCAGAGTCTGAGTGGGGTCACTTATGGTCAGGAGGCAGGGATGCCACACAGTGGACTTGGAGTGAGAAGCTTCTTTAGAGGGCTCCTTTCTGGAAGAAGATATTGTGGAGGGGGGCAGTAGTAAACAGACAACAGTTGTCATAGAAAGTAATTCCCAGGGAGGGAACATAAGAGGTTGAGAAAAAGAATAATAGAGGACTCATTTAGGTAGCTGGCAAGAGAAGGCCTGTCTGAGGAGGTGGCGTTGAAGAGGAGCCTAAAGAATGACAAGGAGGGAGTCCGCCGTGGGAAGAAGTGGCACGAGGAGCTTTCAGGGTGTAGAGAAGAGCCCACCAGATCCCTCGTCTCAGAGCTTTGGGTCTCGTGGTTGCTGCGATCAGAAATCATGTTGGGTTCCTAGGAGGAGGTGGCCTTTCAGCTGGGCCCCCAAATGAGCACGGTACTGGCAGACAAGGATGGGTGGGAGCGCTGGGGGCACAGGATCCGGCGTGGCCAAAGACCCAGAGGTGGGAATGGTTTCCACCATCCTGCTTCCCTGCCACTGGATTTAAATGCCTCTGTTTTATGACCTTATGATTTTTTTAAGAAAGATTCCCCACAAGCCCACTACCCTGACAAATCTCTTTTTTCTCTACATTCCCTTCTAGTCCCTGTTCCTTCAAAGATACTTCTACATGGTTGTTACTCTGGCTAGCCTCGAGTTTGTTGAACCCCCTGATCTGCCTCCAGGGATTGTGGGTTCTCCCACCACAAATTTCAAACTCAATGTGTCTTTGCTGCCGCAGTAACTCATCCAACTGGACAAAGACCAGTGATTCTTAAGCTGCTAAAACTTTGAACTGAGTCTTCCTGCAGAAGAGAGCATTATTTTAATATTGGAGTTTTGCCCCTTACCTTCAATCTTCAAAATGTGGAGTGTCCTCAAGAAGGACCCAGTTTCCTTTCCCTCAATTGTATATCTGAGCTCTCTTTAACAAGCCTCTGAAATCTAGTCTAGACTGAGCCCATTTCCACCTTCTGCATCCCTGGCCCAGCCTCAGGGTCTGCCTTGGTGTGTGTAGGAGCCCAGCCTCAGGAAAGACTCGCCCCTCATTTGTATTTTCCCAGACTCACCTTTCAGGTAGGTTGCTCTGCCTCTCTGACCCTCAGTCTCCTCATCCATAAAATGGGAATGATCTTTTGGCCTACCTCCTCTAAAGGTTGCTGTGGGGGGTAAAACAAGGTGCTGCAGGTAAAAGGCCTGGAACCAAGCAGGTGCCTGGTGCCTATTACTTACCCCTGTACCCCAATTATTAACAGTGACTCCCTGAAACACCCTTCACATTTTCTCAGCTCTGCTTTATAAAATAGCATCCTTCCCAGGCTACCGTGCAGGCTAAACATGTGCTGGGAAAAGTATGTCTAGCAGGCATCCCTCAGGCACAGAGCCAAGATTTAAATGAGATTGTTCTCAGTGAAGAAAACCTGAGCAGCCATAAGATCTATTTTTGTCCCATCTGAATAGGAATCAACTCAGATGATAGAGTCCCTTTCCAGCAAGTTGGAAATGGTACAGGAGCTTCTGCAGTCTCTTCTTGGCTTTCTACTGGGTTGCAAGGCAGCCTGGGGAGCTAGCAGCTTCACAGTCAGGAACTTCAGTGGCTTGTCCAATATCCCACCATAGTAACTGGTTGTTTGGTGGGATGAGTGAGTAAGTGGATGGATGGGCATATGCCTGGATGGATGGATGGATGGATGGATGGAGCAACTTCCTCTGGCCATGAATGCCTTTGATGGAGCTGGCTGCCAGTTTCCCAGGTGGGGTACACCTGTGTTCCTTGTGATGTTAATAGGTGCTTTTCCAGAGGGTGTTAGTCCATGTCCTTCAAGAAACAATCGCCAAGATGGGATTAAACATGCATGGAATTTATTAGGGAAAATGCCTATGTGAGAGAAGAGGGTGAGGGGAGGGGGAGGCTCTGAGAGCTTTCAGACCGCAATGCAATCGGACCTCGACTGATGGAGAGAAGGAAGGTGGGGGGAAGCCTCCAGGATGGGTGTGCAACCTCAGGAAGGTTTAGCAAAGCTTTCCAGAGTTGGCCATCCTGTGTCTCCCAAGAGTGGGCCTGACTTCGTATCCCTGTCATAGTCTGTCACTGGCTGGGAACAGCCCATGGGAAGCAGGGCCTCGATGCAAATACAGCAGCTGGGTCCTCGGTCAATTTCATGCCCTGTATTTGAAGGTTTTTGGAGTTGCTGCCCTCTGCAATCCTTGGAGACTCAGGATGCACATAGACACAGCAGTGCTGCTAAGAAGCCCTGCAGTGAAGAAACCTGTTTCATCCAGCATTTCCCAAATTCATTTCATGATGTCTTTTTTCTTATGAACACAGTTTGAGATCCAGTGATCTAAGTATAGCCCAAGAGTTCCCAGGCAAAGAAGGAGAAGAAAGGAAAAGAGAAGAGAAAAATAGGAGCAAACTGTACACAGAGGCAGAACAAACACAAAAGCACAAATGTGGGAAGGGGTACAAAAGAAATAGAAGAAGCCTAGGTGCTCTGTCCAAGGCTGATGCAGAAGACAAGTTCTTTCACTCACTTTAATAATAATCTGGCCTCCTTATGCACAGCACACTACAGTTTACAAAGCTCTTCCCCGTTTGCCATCTCCCTTGAGTATCACCACCATCTGGACTTACTGAGTGCCTTTGACGTACCAGGCACCAATCTAAGAATTCTGCCTTTTTTAACCGTATTCTTCCAGCACAGGGAGGTCACTGTGGCTAAGAGGACTAGGTGACTGGCTCAAGGCCACACGGCCAGCAAGCAGCAGCCCAGGGGCCAGCCTCTCTGGCTTCCCTGCCCCCACGAGTCCTTGCCCTGGCGGCAGGTGAGTTGGGCAGCCCCTGGCAGCCCCTTTCTCGCCCACCACAGTGGCAGAGGCAGGCAGCCCCCTCTAAGTGGGCTTTTTATGAGCTGCTCTATATCACAGTGAGAAGTAGGCTCAGGGAATGTAAAGTGGGTAGTGATTTTTTTTTCCCCATTTCTTTTACGGCCTTTGTTTATTGAGGGACAAATCATTGCTGTTTGCGTTTGTGTTGCTAGCACAATAAAAATAAAATCTATGCTGGCAAGCTGTTTAAAAGCTTTTGCGAATTCAGAATCGGAGCTGTCGAATTTATGCCACAGCACCCGTCTCACAGACGTCACTGTGCCAGCTGCCCAGGCCCACCCAGGGCTTCCGAAATCGCTGATATCAATCAGCTTGGGGCATCCACTAGGGGAAGAGGCGGCCATGGCCAGGAGTGGAGGAGATGGCAGTGGCCACCTCCCCCGGCTCCAGCCCGAGGCCCATGGGGGACAGACACCAGCCCTGTTCTCCAAGCTTTGCCCAGAGCCACAGGTCTGTCGACAGCCATCCTGGTTGGATTGCTGGAGTGGATTGGCAGGAGAGCAGGCACAGGCATGGGCAGGGCCTGGTCTTTGGACTCCCACAGTAATGCTCAGCCCAAGCCTTGGGTACACAGTGAAATATGCATCTGGGCCATGCTCAAGCAAGAACGCAGTTCTAGGAGTCCCTTAACTGTGCATTTGCGTCAGCCTCCGCCACCAGAATGTCAGCTCCACCAGGCCAGGGATTTTCCTATTCCATTCAGTGCCTGGAACTGTGTCCGGGACATTGTGGAGCACAGTAAATATTTGTTGAATGAATAAACGAATGGCACAGGTACGAGTGAGAGACAAGTGCAAACCTGAGGACTGGAAAGGGGCATCCCTCCAGCTAGGACACGTTCCTCCCTCTCTCCTCTCTTCTCATTCCCTTTGACTTCCCTTCTCTCTGCTCCTGTCGCCGCCCCCCCCCATTCTACGCCCCCTGTGCCTCTCCTCTGCCTTCCCACCCATCCTCTCTCTGGTCTTTGCTTGCTCTTTTCTGCTGCTTTTCTCTGACCTTCTCCCACTCCCCAAAACCAGGTCTCCAGGCTCAGAACTTTGGG
>JAQZBX010022115.1:0-31802 GCA_029593785.1 Cabassous unicinctus | reverse complement strand
GCTATTATGGAAATGCAAATCAAAACTACAATGAGATACCATCTTACACCCATCAGAATAGCATCTATTAAATACACAGCAGACTATAAGTGTTGGAGAGGATGTGAACAAATAGGAACCCTCATCCACTGCTGGTGGAATTGTGGAATGTTCCAGCCACTGTGGAGGACAGTTTGGCAGTTCCTCAGAAAACTAACAAGAGATCTTCCATATGATCCAGCAATTCCACTGCTGGGTATATACCCAGGAGAATTTAAAGCAAATCACAAACAGATATATTCACACCAATGTTCATAGCAGCATTATTCACTATTGCCAAAAGTTGGAATCAGCCCCAGTGCCCATCAACAGATGAATGGGTAAACAAAATGTGCTACATACCTACAATGGAATATTACTCAGCTGTAAGAAGGAATAAAGTGCTAACACATGGAATAACATGGATGACTCTTGAAGACCTTATGTTGAGTGAAGCAAGCCAAGCATTGAAGGTTGAACAGTACATGACCTCACTGATTTGAATTGAGGAAAGTGGGCAGTATCTAAGAACCTTTGTCTGAAAGACAGGTTAACAAGAGAGAGAAAGAGAAGAGAAGGTTGTGAGTCATCACCCATACGGACATAATCTATTGTTAAGAGAAAGAGTATAGTTGCATAGTGAAAGATAGGACTGGTGGGTAGTGATATTATTGGGTTTGGTGGTGCTGGTATGACAGGTTTGGAGATTAGGAAGGGCATGTTAGAATTCCCAGAATTCTGGGGGAAGAGATGGGAGGTGGACCAGGTGAACATGGGGTTTGTGGGTAAGAGGTAGGAAGTGCAGGTGTAGGAATGCTCTAATGGCAATATGACAAGGTACTGTCACTGTTTTAAGATGTAGCTGAGGGGGCATTCAGGATAGGGCACATCTGGAGCAGGCTTCTGGGGAGTGTGTGAGTGTTAATCCTGTCATAATATATTGTGTCGCTGAGTGGAGACCGACACAGTGAATGGGAAGGAGATGGACTACCATGTTTGGGAGGACCGATTCACCCAGAAACAGACAGGTGGGTTTCTCTTAAGAGCAAGGGTGGATCCTAATAGGGGAGGACAATTAGCATGTCAAGACCTCTTGTTGCATGTAACTATGAATCTTGTCATCCAATGAGTCAAGACAGGAGTGTGTTATGTGCCACAGGGGGATGGGAAGGAAGAAACAGAATAGATCAAACAGGGGGTATTTAGTGGTCAGGGGAAATGTTTTTCATTACCTTACAGTGATGGACACAGGACATGGTAAATATCATCAAATATTATTAAACTGTACCACCTAAATTGTAAACTATAGTGTAAACCATTGACAATGTGTAGAAGCTATGTTTCACTATCTGTATAACAGTTATAACAATGCTATCATCCACATACAAAAAGGTTTCAATATGGGATGAGAGAATGGGGAGGAGGTTGGGTATATGAGGGTTACTAGTATTCTGTGTGGACTTTGCTGTGACCTAAAATTTCTTTGAAAATTAAATGAAAATTTGGGAGACACTGGGTAGTGAGAGGGGGAAGGTGCCACAGTACAGACTTGACAACCAAAAATGCAGTGATAAAAGGAAAAATGTTTAAATTAAAAAAAAATTTTTTTTGTTTTTTCCCACTTTTTGAATATCCCAATTATTTTTTTTAATTTTATTATTTTTTTGTGTTTTTCTTTTTAAGTTTCCATGTATTTTATCTCTTACATTGAAAGTTATCATTATTATTTCATTTTCCTATTTATTGTATTTGGCTATTATATGGGCTTCATCTTCAGGGAAGGTTTAGATCACAGAAGGTTTACAATGGGTGCAGGAGACGATCATTGGTGGGAGGGTCTGGGATGGGGGTTTCCTGGGAGGAAGATCACCTGAATATACATGAAACATATATAGAATTGTACAAATGATCAAGGGGTGGGGCATGGTCACAGTGGGTGCAGAATCATGCAATAAATGAGAAAAGACTGAATTCTCATCCTGGAGAGTTCTGCCACATTCTCCAAGGCAGTAGCAGCAGTCTTCTGAGTGCAAGGGCAGTGCCTGGCAAAGGAGGATGGTCCACTAATGGTTTCTTGTTATTGATTACTAGCCTTACGAGACTTTGCTCTTATAATTGAAACTTAGCCTACTGTTATGGAGTGCCTAAGGGTTGCCACCTGAGAGCCTCTTTGTTGCTCAAATGTGGCCTCTCTCTAAGCCAAACTCAGCATACGAATGCATTACCTTCCCCCGAGTGTGGGACATGACTCCCAGTGATGAGCCTCCCTGGCAATGAGGGATTAATACCAAGTGCGAACTGGCAATATGATTGGAAAAAGAGCTTGAATAAAAGGGGGAAAGGTTAAAGAAAAATGAGTTCATATGGATAAGAGACTTCCAAGATAGCCGGGAATTCATCCTAGAGGTAATGCTTACACATATCACAGTAGGATCTCATAGAACACCAAAGTGTTTATCACCCCACACAGAGGGGTTCCTAAGGGCTCTGGAGACATCCAGGTCCTATATAAGTGGGGATAGCTCAGAGATTGATGCCTTATCAGTGTGAGTCCAATGAGCTGTAGAGAAGGAGTTGCTTCTCCACTAAGGTCCCAGGCCCAGCTGTCACATGGACAGCCTAAGACTCAAGTCTCTGCATGTACACCTACAAACTCCAGCACCAAGTATAGGTTTAAATAGAAGCAACAGATGGGCCATGTGCAGGAAAGACATAGTTGAGTCTAACTCTGTCACTCTCAGGAGCACAAAACCCAAAGTAGGGCCCACTGGCAAGGCACCGAACTCCAGAGCTATCTGCCCTGACATAGGACCTGGGTGGCCCCATAGTTCTGAGGAGCCCCACTATTTGGGATAATGTCCACTTTGGAATTCTATGAGGTCCTACTGAGATGTGCATAAGCATTATCTCTGGGATGACCTCCAGACTCATTTGGAAGTCTCTTAGCCATATAAACTCATTTATCTTTAACTTTCCCTCCTTTTATTCAAGGTCTTAGTCCAGTCACATTGCCAGTTGGCACTTGGTAGCAGTCTCTCATGCCAGGGAGTCTTATCCCTGGGAGTCATGTCAAATGCTTTCCATTCCTCTACATCCTCTGCAACACTTATAGTCTGCTGTTTGTTTAATAGCCGCCATTGTAATGGGTGTAAGATGGTATCTCATTGTAGTTTTGATTTATACTTCCCTAATATTTAGTGATGTCAAGCATCTTCTCATGTGCTTTCTGGCTTTTTGTATTTCTTACTTGGAGAAGTGTCATTTCAGGTCACTTGTACATTTTTAAATGATATTTTTTGTCATTTTATTTTCAAGGTGTAGGGTTTTTTGTACATGTACTATAAGATGTCTGGTTGCCAAACATTTTGTCCCTTTGGGTAGGTTGCCTTTTTACTTTCATTTTTATTATTGTAATTTTTAAAAATATTTTTTTATATCATTGGACTCACCCAGGACAACTGGCAGACAGATGGTGATGGACAATGGCCATCCCAGGGAATGGAGAGTCTGCAGCTGCAGGCAGGATAATCCCATCCATCTTCCCCATGGGATATAGGCCCCCTCTTAATTGGCGGTAGAGTGGACATCAACATCCCAAACTCCTCGGGATGGGGGAAAGTGCTATGGACTAGAGTGGACTTACTGGTATTTTACTATAGACAATGTGACTCAAGCAATGGAAGAAATTTCAACATTGATGTGGAGCCAGTGGCCACTGGAGGCTCTGAGGGCATGGAGAGGGAGAAGCAGTTGTAATACAGGGGCTTTTTTGGCACTTGGGAATTGTCCTGAGTGAAATTGCAATGAGAGATAGAGGCCATTTTATATCAAAATATAACATGCAGAATTGTGTGGGAGATAGTGTGGTCTACATTGTGAACTGTGGTCCATGCTTAATGGCAAAGCTCCAGGATGTGTATCAATTGCAGTTAATGTGCCACACTAATGAAGGATGTTTATGTGGGAGGTTGTTGGAGGTGTGGGAGGTGGAGTGTGGGAATCCCTATATTTTTTGGGTAACATTTATGTAATCTATGTATCTTTTTTTAAAAAAATAAAAAAGAATATTTTCTCTTTTGAAACCATATATTTTCTGTCCTGAAAAATATGTATCTTTAGTGTCATCAATATTGAAAAGTAATTGGAAAAATAAAAACTATTTAAAAAATCAGCTATGATACACAAGAGCAAATATATTCAATGTATATTCAACAATATGTATTGTTATTCACTGTTTATTGTCTGAGTAATAGTAATTTATGCTTATCCTTGCACTGTCTGTTGAGAAATTTTATATGATTATGATCATCCTTAAATATATTCTTCTAAATGCATGTTTTCTTTTTTCCTCCAGTATCTAAGAGATTTGTGCATTATTTAGAATAATTGCTAAATATGGAAATTCAGAGGAACATTCAGAATTCATTCTTTTGGGGCTTATGACAACAACACACAAACATTTGGTTTTGTGCTCTTCTTATTTCATTATGTTGCCTGCTTTGTGGGAAACCTTTTGATCCTTGGCTCCATTCAATGTAGCTTTCTGTTTCAGCAACCAATATACTATTTCCCCATCCATTTATCCTCTTTGGACTTCTGATATACCTCTAGTGTTCCACCCAAACTATTTGGGGACTTGTTAGTGGGAATGAAATCCATCTCCTATGGTCATTGGCTGTTACAGATTATTTCTGTGTACTTCTTTGGAATGGCCAATTCAAATCTCTCCTCTGCATGATTATCATGAATAATACAAGATGCAGTCTCTGAAGTTTAGCTGCTTGAGCTGATGGGGCTGTCCATTCTTGTTCCCAATATTCTATCATATTTGGTAGCCCTTTTTGGGCCCCAGGGAAATCGAGGTCCATGATTGTGATAATTTCCCTTTTTTGAAATTTGCCTGTACTGATACCTATATCACTGATGTCACTGTGGTTGCCATTTCAGGATTGTTTGCTTTAGTTTCCTTTGTCATCTTGTTTAGTTTTATGTCATTAATTTATTCACCTTAAGAATACATTCCACTGAGGCAATTGATGAAGCTCTAACTGTGGGTCTCAAATCCCTGTGGTAGTCTTATTTTTTGGACCTCCAAACTTTGCCTACCTTAGACCTCCTACCACTTTCCCTGAAGCTAAATTATTTCAACTATTTTACACCATCATTGCACCTACATTCAGTCCTAGAATCTATAATCTGAGAAATATAGAGATGAAAAAGATCATGAAAATGTATGGTGTTAAAAGATATTATCAGAAAAAAAATGCAATTGATTTTCCATACTCATTATGCTAAACAGGCTTATGCAAGAGTAAAAGTAGAGTTGGAATTAGAAGACTCTATTAGCTGTTATATCATTGTAATCAAGTCCCTCATTTCATAAAGTTCAGAAAGCCTTAGGTGGTGATTTATCACTCATGTGACAACTTCGCAGGTGGATATTTGCTTGTATTGGGGCATTTCTGTATTAAAAATATTCTGAGCTAAAGAAAGCATCACTATTATGTTGAGTAGTCACTTCTGAGGCTGAAGGTGTATTTTAATGATAATTTGGTTCTGTTCATTATATATGGCAAGCAGAAAATGTATTGACATTCTGTAGAAATAGAGGGATTAAAAGTGGTTATGTATGTGTGTATTAGTCAGGGTTCTCTTGGGAAACAGAATCAACAGGAGATATCGGTCAATAATATGAGATTTCAAAAGAGTCTCTCACGCAAGGTGGGGATGCACAAGTCCAGGTTCTGCAGGCAGGCTGCAAGCCAGGGGCTCTGATGAAAGTACAATGAAAGGTCCTTGATGAGTTTCTGGGGGAAGTTGGCTGTTGAAAGATGAGCTGGGAAATTCTCTCTGAATGTTGAAATCACTTCCCCTTTTAAGGCATTCAAGTGGTTGGATAAAAGTGTCACCCATTGGTGATGTAATCTCCCTGATTGATGAAGATGTAATCAGCCATCCATCAGTAAACACACTGGTGATCGAAGGCTATAAATGCGCTTGTATTACAATTAGCCCAGTGCTTGCTGGAACAAACACCTGGAAACAATTACCTGGCCAAGTTAACACATTAACCTAACCATCACAATATGTATACAATTGAGGTTTATTTGTTGAAAGAATATTCAATTAAATTTCACAGGAACACTCTCAAATAAATATTTAATAAAGAATTTTGTGTAGTAGAATATGATTTAAAGTAAGATGAAAAAGAAATGGCCATACATTTCCTGTGAGTGCTCCAGATCCCATGTCCCCTTCCAACCCCCAATAGGATGTATTATAAGCAGAAGGAAATAAGTATATGAAGGGGCTATTGGCAGTTGATATTTCAGTTGTGGTGTTAACTATATTATATTTATTCAGAATGTAGAAAGGCAGGGTGAGAAAATTAATCTTATCCCTTCCAGTATGTGAATGGCTATAAATCTCTGCATTAGGAAAAATAGCTATTTTCAACTTATCCTGATATATTGATATGATAAAGTAGTTCAATCACCTTCAAGTGATATGAATCACTTGAATATGGACAAGGAAAAAGAGGATAAAAGAAAAAATTTTCCTTTAACATATTTATTTTGTATATATTTTATTTACTTTTGAGAGAAAAGAAACAATGTTATATGTGGTATTAAAATACTTTTTAAAACACCAGAAGATTTGTTTATATTGTGAAGTAAAAATTTCTGAGACTAAAAGGATGAAAATAAATGAGATCTCTATGAAAAGGAATAGATAACCATAAGAAAATGGGAAGCTGAAATATTAATAAAGGAGCTATTTCAAAAACGTAAAGATAATTTAAAAAATAATTTTAACAGCAACATACAATGAAGGGGAATGAAAGGGAGAGAAAAGAAGTTAGAAAAGTAACAGATTTATAATAAAAGAGAGATTATATCAATTGTCCCCTGGGAGGGTTACTAATAAATAAATGAATACAGTGCTTGGTTAGACCACTTCTCTAATATAGCAAGTCTTAGGTGGCAATGCAGCAATTCTACAGGTTTAAAAAGACAAATATTATGAAAGTAAATGCTATCCCTAGTCCAATTGCCTTTTAAGTAAGCAGGGAAGAAAAAGCTACCTTCACATTTTCTAGATTCATAATATGTACTACCCATTGATTAATTAAAAAAAAATCACATCAGAGGAAGTGATAAACAAAAAGATTGATGTATTTTATTTGCATGTTCAAGGGCCACACTTGGGGAAAAAATTAGCATTAAAGCAAGAAGTTGTAAACTTTCAAATTCAAATCAGCTCTTTGTTGGAACAAACAGCTTCCATTTGTTTAGTGTAATCCTGACCAATTCAATATATTTCTGAGTCTTATATTTTCCAATATAAACTAAGAAGAAAAGTTATGAAAATCACTTAAATATGAGATAAAAATTTATATTGCATGTGAACCAGTATTGATTAGTAGTGAAGTTACACGGGATAATTATTACTTAGGTCATTAAACATTATATCAGAAGCAATACAAAGATTGTACTATTTTTTCCTGGATATATCTCTTGGGTGATGGCAATTTCTTCTTCAACATTTTGTTTTTTAAAAATTTTATTTATTTATTTTTATATATTTTTTATTTTTTTTTAAAGATACTTAGATTAAATAAATGTTACATAAGAAATATAGGGGATTTTCATATGCCCCACTCCCTAAGCCCTCCCACATTTTCCCACATTAACAACATCCTTCATTACTGTGGTACATTTGTTACAACTGATGAGCACATTTTGGAGCACTGCCATTAAGCATTGATTTTAGATTATATTGTTGTTTACACTCTCTTCCATACAGTTTTGTAAGTTATTACAAGATATATGAAGACCTGAATCTGTCATTGCAGTGTCATCCAGAATAATTCCAAAGACTGAAAATACCCCCAAATTAAACCTAATTTTTCCTCTCACTGCCATCAGAACCTCCAACAGCCACTGCCTCCATATCAATGATAAAATTCTTCCATTGCTAGAGTCACAATAAATCTATAGTATAACAACAGTAAGTTTACTGTAGTCCAACGTTCATTCCCCAATCCTGAGGATTCTGGGATGGTGATGCCCACTCCATCTTTAACTGAGAGAAGGCTTAGATCCCTTGAGGCAGATGGATGGGACTATCTTGTTTGCAGTTGCAGACTCTGTTCCTTGAGATGGTCATTTTCCATCATCATCTCACTGTTAGTTGTCCTGGTGATTCCATTGAACTGGAGAGTAATTGTTGCAACTCTGTCGAGATTCAGGGCCCGATTTATACATGGACAGCCCAAATATTCAAGGGTCTTTTACATACACCTATCAACTCTAGTACTAACTCATTAGGATCAAATAGAAGGGGCAGAAGAGCCACGTGTAGGGAAAACACAACTGAATACAACTCATTCACAATGGGGAGCATAAACTCCAAAGTAGGGCCCATTGGCAAGGTGCCAAAATCACTGAGCTGTCTGCCCTGTTTATAGTGTCTGGATGTATCCAGAGTCCTCAGGAGTCCTCCTATTTGGGGAAATATTTACTTTGGCAGTCAATGAGATCCTGCTGAGATTTGCATAAGCATAACCTCTGGAATGACCTCCCTACTCACTTTGCAGTCTCTTAGACATGTAAATTCATTTGACCCCATTTAGTCAATGTCTTTTTCCAGTTGCATTGCTAGTTGGTGCTTGTTAGTAATCCCTTGGTGCCAGGGTGTCTCATCCCTGGGAATCATGCCCCAATCTGGGGAGAAAGTAATGCGTTTATATGCTGATTTTGGCTTAGAGAGAGGCCACATTTGAACAACAAGGAGGCTCTCAGGAGGTTAACTCTTAGGCATCCTCTTATACTAGGCTAAGTTTCAATTTCAAAAGTAAAGATCCATAAGTACAGTTGTCACTATTAAGGGCTCATTAATTGTCCATACTCCTTCAGTAGTCCTACTTCTATCCTCAGGGGATTCTTGATGTCCCATTAGAGAATGTGGCAAAGCTCCCCAGGATTGAATTTGATATTAATTTGATAATTGTTTGAAACTCGACTCACTGTGATGATGCCCCACTTAAACACATTCATATTCCATATAGGTATGCCCCAGGTGAGCCTTCTCCCATGCATCCCCTATCTCTGATATCCTGCAACAATGATCCTCCTATGACACAGTTGTAACCCTTCTGCTATCTAAAACTTCTTCAAAATTGAAGCCAACAAAATAACTAAACACAATGAATAGGAAAATGATAAAATGATAATTAAAAAAAATAACAAAATACAATTTTTAAAAAGTTAGAAACAATAGAAAAATAAAAATATAAAAAAAATTTAAAAGTTTTTTTGACATTATGTCTTTCATCATGATAAGATCTGTTATCTTGTATGTACAGTGACATTTTCTTTCATGTATTCTCCCAGAGTCTTATTTTATTTGTTTTGTCTTCAAAGAAGCTTTAGGTTACAGAAAATTTAGGTACAGAATATGGGTGATTCCCATATACCAAAAGTCCTCCCCCTTTTTACCTTTCCCCTATTAATAACATGTTACCTGTGGATGGTACATTTGTTAAAATTGATGTACAAATATTGAGACATTGATATTAACCATGGACAATGATTTACATTATGGTTTACATTTTGGACTATATAGTTTTATAAATGTTGATGAAGTTGAACAGGGTCTTTATCCATCATTGCAAGATCATGTAGAACAATTCCATCTCTCCAAAAATGCCCCATATTCCATCTATTCTATTCCTTCCTCCCCCTCCACTTGGGACCCATGATAACCACTAAGAAAACTTATTGAAGGACAAGATTCAGAGTTAATTGCAACAACATGGAGGGCTTGACATACTGGCCTGTCCTCCCATATTAGGCATTGCCTATGCTTTCAAGAGATGCCCACCTCTCTATTTGAGATCATATCAGGACTCCCCAGGATGGGAGTCCAACACCTTCCTAGTCATTATGTGGGTCTCCACCCACTGATACAACACACTATGATAAGATAAACACTACGCACTCCCTGTAATACTGCCCCAGGTGTGCCATTACCCACATGCTCCCCATATCCAATAGTTAAAACTAGTAACCCTCCTCTGCCATATTTGCCAAAAGAACAATCACAATGATGTAGTTTCAACCACATACCTGCGTATCCCCATAGCTCACCTGTTCCTTTTCTGAACCTTCACCCCTGTTCCATGGACAGTACAACCCACCCTCCCCACCATACCACTTTCAAAGACCAGCACCACCCAGCCCAATAGCATAACTGAACCACTGTTATGCCCTTCCAATGCACAAGTTCACCATTCCACCTGATCATAGATTTGGCCCATAAGGATATTAACTCACAAATTTCTTCTCCCATTCTGTCTCTTATAAACCTATTTTCCAGACTCTAGCTATGTGGGTATGCTCAATTTGTTTAATTCATATCAGTGAGGTCCTGTAATATTTGTCCTTCAGTACCTGGCTTGCTTCACTCAACAAAAGGTCTTCAGGATTCATCCATGTTATCCCATGTGTTAATACTGCATTTCTTGTTACAGTTAAGATTCTATTGTTTGTATATGCCAAAATTTGTTTATCCTTTCATCTGTTGATGGACATTTGGGTTGTTTCCAACTTTTAGAAAGAGTGAATAATGCTGCTATGAAAATTGTTGTACATATATCTGTTCATACCCCTGCTTTCAATTCTTTTGGTTGTATACCCAGCAGTGGGATTGCTGGATCATATGGCATTTCTATAGTTAACTTCTTGAGGAACCTCCAAACAGTACTCCACAATGGCTGCACCATTGTACATTCCCATCAGCAGTAGATAAGGGCCCCCATACCTCCATATCCTCTCCAACACTTGTAGTCCACTGAATTTTTTATAGCCACCAGTCCAAATGATATAGTATGATATTTCCCAGACATTTTAATTTGCACTTCTATAATAGCTAGTGATGCTGAGCATCTTTTCATGTGCTACTTAGTTATTTGTATTTCTTCTTTGGAGAAGTGTCTATTCAAATTATTTGCCCATTTTTTAAGTGGATTGTTTGTCTTTTTATTTTCAAGGTATAGGATTTCTTTATATACGCTGGATGTTAGGCCCTTATCAGATATATGGTTGCCAAATATTTTCTGCCATGGAGTAGGCTGGTTTTTCACTTTTTTGACAAATTCCTTTGAAGTGCAAAAGTTTTCAATTTTGAGGAGGTTACATTTATCTATTTTTTTCTTTCATTGCTCATGCTTTGGGTAGAAATTTCATAAAATGATTTTAATACAAGTTCCTGTAAAAGCTTCCCTATATTATCTTCCAAGATCTTTATGCTCTTGGCTCTTAATTTGGATCTTTGATCCCACTTGAGTTAATTTCTATATATGGTGTGAGGGAGTATTCTTTTCTCATTCTTTGGATATGGCTATCCAGTTCTCCAAGCACCATTTATTGAAGATGCCATTCTCTCACAGTTGAGAGGGTTTGGTGGCCTTTTCAAATATCAGTTGACTGTATATGTGGGGATCTATATAAGAACTCTCAATTCAGTTCCATTGGTCAGTATGTCTATCTTTGTAACAATACCATGCAGTTTTGACCACTGTAGCTTTGTAGTATGTTTTAAAGTCAGGTACTTTGATTCCTCAGATTTCCATTTTCTTCCTTAATATATCTTTGGTGATTTTGGGCACTTTGCCTTTCCAAATAAATTTCATAATTAGCTTTTCCAATTCAGTAAAAAATTCTGTGGTAATACTTATCAGGATTGTGTTAAATTTGTAAATCAATTTGGGTTGGATAGACATCTTAAGGATTTTGCTCTTCTTCTCCAAGAACAGGAAATATTCTTCTACTCATTTATTTTTTTTAATTTTCTTTAACAGAATCATTTAGGTTTCTGCATACAAGTCATTTACATCATTAATTAAATTTATTCCTAGGCATTTGACTTCTTTTGTTGCTATTGTAAATGTTTGTGTGTGTGTGTGTGATTTCTTCTTCAGTTTGCACATTATTGGTATATAGAAATGCTAGTTATATTTGTACATGGATCTTATAAGCTGCCACTTTATTGAACTCATTTATAAACCCTAGAAGCTCGGTTGCAGATTTCTCAGGGCTTTTGATGTATAGGATCATGTCATCTGCAAATATTGAAATTTTCCTTCTTCCTCTCCAATTTGGATGCCTTTTATATCTTTTTCTTACCTAAATGCTTAAGCAAGTACTTATAACACAATGTTAAATATAAGCAGTGACAATGCACATCCTTCTCTTGTTCCACATCTTAGAGGGAAAATTTTTATGATTTCACGATTGAATATGATGTTAGGTGTGGGTTTTTAATATATACCCTTTTTCATGTTGAAAAACTTTCCTTCTTTTCCTATCTTTTGAAGGGTTTTTATTAGGAATGAGTGCTATATTTTGTTGACTGCTTTTTCTCCCCTAGAGAGATGATCATGTGATATTTTTCTTTCAATTTGTTTATGTGGTGTACTACATTGATTTTCTTATGTTGAACCATCATTGTTACCAGGGATGAAACTTACATGGTGATGGTGTGTAATTCATTTGATGTGATGTTGAATATGATTTGCAAGTATTTTGTTGAGGATTTTAGCATCTAGGTTCATTAGAGAGATCGGTCTATAGCTTTCTTTCTTCTGTCATCATTGTTTGATTCCTGTATTAGAGTGAAGTTGTCATCATAGAATGGGTTAGGCAATGTTACATCCACTTTTATTTTTCAGAAGAATTTAAACAGGATTGGTATTAGTGCTTTCCAGAATGGTTGTTAGGACTCTTCTTTTGAGTTCATCCATTTATTTTTTCATCAATATAGGCTGCTTGTGTGTTTCTAGGAATTTGTCCATTTCCTCTGAATTATTCATCTTGTTGGTATACCTTTTTTCAAAGTATCCTCTTATGGTACTCTTTATTTCTGTGTGTTCAGTGGTGATATCCTTTCTGTGTTTCATATTTCATGTATTTGCATCTTCCCTCTTTTTTCCTTTGTTCATCTAACTAAGGATTTGCCAGTTTTATTAATCTTCTAAAAGAATGAGCTTTTAGTTTTCTTTATTTTTTCTAATGCTTTCTTATTTTCAATCTCATTTAGCTATGCTTTAATCTTTGTTATTTTCTTCTTTCTACTTTTTCTGGGTTTAGTTTGTTATTACTTTTCTAATTCCTCCAAGTATTCA
The DNA here is from genome assembly GCA_029593785.1 of Cabassous unicinctus. Lineage (NCBI taxonomy): Eukaryota > Metazoa > Chordata > Mammalia > Cingulata > Chlamyphoridae > Cabassous > Cabassous unicinctus. Next base: position 18,598 of record JAQZBX010022115.1, on the reverse strand, counting down.
GTTAGGTCTTTGATTTTAGTTTCTTTTTCTCTCTTATGATATAGTCATTTATGGCTATGATTTTCCCTCTCATAACAGATTTTGCAACATCCTATAGGTTTTGTTACATTGTAGTTGTCATTTTCATTTGTTTCCAGGTAGTTACTGATTTCTTTTGTGAAAATCTCTTTGACCCACTGTTTGTCTAAGAGGGTGCTCTTTAGTTTCCATATCTTTGGGCCTAATCTTCTTCTCTGCCCATTACTGATTTACAGCTTCTTTTTATGGTGGTCAGAGAAATTACTTCATATAATTTCAATCTTCTCTGTATTCATTGAGAGTTGTTCTGTTCCCTAGCATGTGGTCTATCTTGGAGAATGATCCATGTGAACCTGAGAAGCATGAATATCCCACTGTACTTGGGTGTAATGTTCTATATATGTTTTTAGTTCCAGATCCTCTAATGTATCATTCAAAGTCTTTGTTTCCTTATTGATTCTATGTCAAGAGGGTCTGTTTAATGGTGATAATGGTGTATTGAAGTCCCCTACTGTAATTTTAGAGGCATCTATTTCTCCACTTAGTTTTCCCAATGTTTGCCTCATGTATTTTGAGTAACCCTGGTCAGGTTCATAAATGTTTATGGCTGTTCTTTCTTCTTGATACATTTCACCTTTTATTAATATACGGTGACCTTCTTTGTCTCTTACAATAGTTTTGCATTTAAAGTTTATTTTGTCTGATGTTATTATAGCTACTTCAACCTTTTTTTTTTTTGTTATTGTTTGCATGTAAAATTGTTTTCCAACCATTTGCTTTCAGACTCCTTGTATCCTTGTGTCTAAGATGTGTTCTTTTAGAAAGCATATCGATGGGTAATATTTCTTGATCCATTTTGACAAACTGTGTATTTTGACTGGTAAGTTTAATCCATTAACATTCAGTGTTATTACTGTCAAGAATTACTTGTATTAACCATATTTTCTTTAGGATTATGTAGGCCATATATTGTTTTATTTTTCTCTTTATCTTTTTAGTTGGTCTTAACACCTCTCCAACTCTCTCTATTTTTTTCCTTTTGACCTGCAGAAAACACTTTAGTATTTCTTGAAACTTCAGTTTCTTATAGAAAACTCTCTTAATTTCAGTTTATCTGTGAATATTTGGAACTTTACATTTTTGAATGCCAGCTTTGTTGAATATAGAATTCCTGACTGGAAGGTTTTTCTTTTAGCACCTTAGCTACATCATACCTCTGCCTTCTTGCCTCCATAGTTCAGATGAGAAATCAGCACTTATTTTTATCCAGCTTCCCTTTTATGTGATGCATATCTTTTCCCTTAATGTTTTCAGTATTCTCTTTTTGTCTTGAGCATTGCAAAATTTGACGCATATATGTCGTGTTGAAGGCCTTTTAGGATTTATACTGTTTGTACTGCACTGTGCTTACTGGACATGTACATCCATGTCCTGCAATAGGGTTGGGAAATTTCCAGCTGTGTTTAACTCCAACATACCATATGTCCCCTTTCCCTTCTCTTCTTCCTCTGGGATGCCTATAATGCATAAGATTGAGTGTTTTTGTGTTGTTCAGATCCCTAAGACCCCACTGGATTTTTTTCTATATTTTCATCTATTTGTTCTACTATGTGTCTGATTTCCACATTGCTTAATCTTTCCTCTGCCTGTTCAAATCTGCTGTTATATTCTTGCAGTGTATGCTTGATTTCTTGCATTGTGTCATTCATCACCATCATGTCTGTTATCTTTTTATACATCATTAAAATGTCTTCAGTATGTTCTCCCAGTGTCTTCTTAATGTCCTTAATCTCTTCCTTCACTTCATTAATTTGATTCATGATATTTTCTTGGACATCTCTGATTAGTTGTTCCATGTTATGCATCTCCTCCTGTTGTTTAGTTTGTTCATAGGACTTGGCATGTCTTCCTATTTCTTGTTATGGGTTGTAATTTTCTTTTTGTTGCCTAAGCATCAGTTTATCTTGATGGATTTATTCTGTTCATTAGCTTCTTTTTCTACTCTGTGGTTTTATTTTGTTTTTGTTCTTGTGTGTGTCTTAAGGTTTCACTTTGACAGTTCACTCCTCTTTGTCTATTTCCTTGCTGTTGTCTATGTTCCCTAGGAAAAAAGAAATAGGACTAGACAAAAGGAAAGAAATAAGAAAAGTAAAAGAATAATAGTAATAATAATTGTAAAAGTTAGAAGAAGAACCATACAAGACCTCAGAAAACGAATAATTAACCGATTAAGAAGTACAGAGAAATAAGAACAAAAAAGTGGATTAGAAACAATGAAGCAAGAAAAAAAGTAATGAAAAATACATAGAATGAAGTAAAAGTATTTAATGATGAAAAGAGAGGACCAGAAAAAAGAAAAGAGAAAAAAAGTTAAAAAAGAAAGTAGAGAAAATGAGAGGGAAAGAAATAAAAACAAGATAAATTGAAGACCCAACAAAAAGATGTGAAATGAAAGAGCAACAACAGAAAATAGAAGATAGAAAAATGAAGGAAAGAAAGAAACCATGTGAGTAGAAAAAATCAGTAAAAGAAAAAATATGGAAATAAAGGGGGAAACTCAAGAAACAAGAAACAAGACAGCTGGAACTAATTTTAAAAAGGAGAAAAAAGAAAAAAACACAAAAAACAGAAGTAAGAAAAACCCAAGGGAAAATTGCTTTCCCTCTTTGACCCCTAAGGAGCTTCTCAGACTGATGGTGTTCATCAATCAGTCAACCTACAGCCTGCCCTCTACAAGTTTTCAACTGGGGTTAGCTGTAAAATAAGGCAGAAAAGAGAAATAAAAAAGAAAAGGAAATTTGGTTTAAAAAATAAGAGATCCAATAAAAGCTAGTATGAAAAGAATGCCTATATGTTCCCTGTCAAAAAGTATCTGCCAGATGCCAGATAACCCAGTAGATCACTTCTCTAAAAAGAGCTGAAAATTGAACGAGAGACCTCATATATAAAAGGCTGGAATTCTTCCAATGAGCTAATCTCTCTTCTTAGGTTATTTAACCTTGCAGAAATCTACCCACTTCCTTTCTCTTGGGCAGTTTAGATTCCTAAAAGTTTGCCAGAATCCTGCTGATTAAATGTCTGTCTGTCCTTGCCTCCTTTCTAAACTATTTCCTCTCTTTACTTAAGTGGCTGGGCATGACAGCTTGCCTGAGGAGATCTTCCCACACTTCTCCCCATTGAGTCAGGGACACTACTGTGATTAAAAATGGGCTCAGGTGGCCAAACTCACCACAAAGAAACCACTGTCCACCCTCCCAAACCCTTCTTCTTCACAAGGAATCTGATCTCACACTCCACTCAGATTAGTGAATCAGGGACTCCACCTAGGCTATTTGTCCTGAGGGAAATGTATATTTGCCACTTCCAGCCACAGGGGTGAGCAACTCATGGTTTTCCTTTGGCTTCTTTATCTTTCCAGTATCCTTCTTGATGACTCAGAGAACCTTCCCATTCAATATTTATCTTAAGCAGCTCCTTCAGACAGGTCTCTGCCCATTCTCTGCTCCCTTGTTGTGAGAGATTCAGACTCTGCCTCCTCACCTTGGCACCATTTTCCCAGAACTCCCAACATATTCCTGAAGAAGGGATCCAAACATAAGAAACCATGCTATTTAGGATACCATGAAACATAAGAGAGTCTCCCAAACTACTAAAATTGTTGTTTACCTCTATAAGACATAACATGCACTATGCAAAGGAATGCTTAATTTTCTTCAGAGTTGCTCATATTTATCTATATCCTAACTATACAAAAATGTTTTGTGAAAAAAAAAAAACAGCTAAGCTGTTTTTTTATTAAAATCTCATCACAGCCTTTGCACAGAAACTGCTCTCCTTTCAGGAACTTTGAACCTATGAACTCCTGTTCTATATATATATATATATATATATAGGAGGTATCAGGGATTGAACCCAGGCTTTGGTACAGAGTTACCCTACCACATAAGCTACATCCACTCCCCTCTTGTTCTATATTAATTAAGTCATTCCTCATTTTTTACTCATAATTTATATTTACATTAATTCATCAAATTCTGCTACAACTATTGAGAGACTTTCCTACTAAAATCAATTTAGCTAATGTGATCCCCTTTTAACTGATGTTATGAACAATAAAAAAGATTATTCATTGTTTAATTAGATTTCTTGTTGATGTCAATTTAATATTGACAACATTTTTCATTATGTTTTTCTATCAAATCTGTAAAGAAATTGATGTTTTAGAAGGCAAGACAATTTCCATTAATAATTTAATGTACAAAGGAAATTATAAAATTGAGAAAACTGAGGGATTCAAAACATAAAGTTATAAACTATGTACAAATATATAAAGAAATCAGATTAAAATGTTATAATACATAATTTATCCTTAAGAGGAGTAAAATATCTTTTTTCTTCTTTGTTTTTTTATCTTTTTCAAGATTTAAGCATGATAATGACTAAAAACATAATTTGAATAAATGCATATATTCAATTTTTTAATCAATGTGGGCACCTATATACATGAATAATGTTTACAGCTCAATGAAAGGAGAGTCCATTTTAATATTCATTGTATAAATTGATATTTTTTAGAAGCTAGGATGAAAAGATATTTATGGGAAATTTTTCACCTTTGGGAGAGGAGAAACCATGGAAGCAAATGGCATTCCTGGATAAAGAATTAAGGCTAGAAGGATCCAGAGGCAGGGGTCACAACCCAGAGCTTAAGAATAGCTGCAAGGGCATAGAAGGAAAATTGGGAGGGGATATAAAGAAGAAATTCTTCTCTGTTAATACGAGAAAAAAATGTGAAACTACAATCTAGATTGGAAAAGAAAATTAGAAGAAAAGTATAATAATATCTAAAAAATATTTTTAGGAGTTTGGGGTATAAATTAGGCAAAAATATCTAGAATTAGGAAATCTCCCATCCTAGGTAGTTTCAGGGCTTTGGATTATGATTTTAGAATTTGGTAGAGTTATGCTCATGCCTTTAAATACAGAAAAGTGAAAAAAAAATTACAATAGAAATACCCCTGTAACCTCCACATGAATCAAGATTTAGAGCACTGCCATCATCTCCAAAGACCACTTCACATCCCTTTCTAATCTTAATCATTTTCCTTCACTAGAATTAGCTATTTTCCTTCCTCATTGGGTTTTTATGAAGATTTAATGAGAACCCTTGGTATATAGCAACAGTAAGTCCATGATAAACTTTTGTTATTTATTCTGCAAACACAGTACATTGGAAGTCAGCTCCAAGTTTGAATGCACATATGATGAATAAAAGAAGAAAGAAGGGATATACAAAAATAGCAAGGAATTAGGGAAAATTAAAATGTTAAAAATATGTTGGGGAGTTGATGTGGCTCAAGTACTTGAGCACTCACCTCCCACATAGGATATCCTGGGTTCAGTTCCTGCTGCCTCCTAAAGAAGAGAAACAAACAATGAGCAGACAATAAGCAAACATCAAGCAAAAACAATGAGCAAAAACAAGGAGCAGAAAGTGAGAAAAATGAGCAGATAATGAGTAGACAATGAGCAAAAAATGAGCAGACAACAAGCAAAACAAACAAAATGAGCAGGGATTGGATGCAGCTTAGCAAGTTGAGTGCCTCCTTCCCAAATGGGCAGCCCCAGGTTTGGTTCCCAGTGTCTCATAAAGAAAAACAGACAATGAGTATACAGTAAGCAAAAAAGATTAAGCAGAAAATGAGTGCAAATGTGCAAAGCAATGAGAAAACAGATGAGGGAGGCCATCTTGGCGAGGGGAGAGGTAAAAGAGAATGACCTTCCAAAACAAACTTGAGAAAAACAGGTGATGTTCTCAAGTACATTTTTTTTTTTAGTAAGTGATGCTTTGCCTTTTTCCCCAAAATAATCCTAATGGGACCTTACAATCTCCATATAGAATAAGAATAAGTTTTAAGATTACAATATTTCAGAAAATCAGCTTAAATGATTCTTGGAAATAAATTAAAAATCAGTCCCATGGTCTCAGAGAAAAAGATAAAGGCACTTTTTGAAGAAAAATGAAAAGCATCATCTAAAATAAGGGTGAAGGATGCTCTTTCCTCCTCAAAAAAAAAAATACGGAATGGCCAATGTCTTCAAAGAAAAAGCTCAAACATTTGTTTTCTGCAAAACTCTTTGCATGGCCAGAAAATTCAGTCATTGTGGCCCAGGGAAATGTCTCGTGACTAAAATGTCTAAATCACTTGTACCTCTGCTAATTTTTTTCACATACTCATGGTAATCAAGATTTTGTCCTGGCTTTGCAGTGGATATGATAAATTGAAATAAACAAAATTCAAATAGGAGTTGATTATTTGGTAAGGTATTCAAAAACAATACACAAGGAAAAGCCATGAGGCAAAAGAAATGAAGTTCTAGAATTTTTAATTCACTCAGTGTTTTAGTTAATTACATGAGCTTGGATACCTCTAGGAGTAATTTTAGTGATGCAAATACAGGTCATGACTTGACTAATTTGGATACACAAGCTATTCTACTTAACTTCAAATATTTTCTTTGAGTCTACTACCTCCAATTATTTGTGAAACTGGGTGAGTGACAAGTAACCAGTGTACCTAAAATTGTAAAAAATTTTCTTCTATGAATAGTAGGAAGAATTAACAAATGAATATTATTAATATAAACAATGGTTTGGGAAATGTGAATTTATGAAGATGAAATAATAAGATGAGCAGTTGGAGAATGACCAGCATTTCAATAAGGAAACAGAAAATACTGAGAAGAAAAGCAAAGGAATGCACTCACAGCAATTAAAGTGGTTGCTGGAGAAATTAGTGAATTGTTTCCCCTCCTTTCCCATATCCTGACTGAATGTGTGATACATGCTAAATTTATTTTTACACTATTTTAAAGATAACACATTTTGAAATAGTTAAAAATTTAAATAAAAGTATACATTCTGATTTCCATGAGCTTATTTGTTTTGAAATTAAGACAGTACTAAATTTCAGGACTTCCTCACTTAGTTTTTAATGTGATATTCTAAATGACAAGCAGCACAGTCAGTGACAGGGAAATGATGCATTCATTGCCACCATTTTATAGATAGGGAATTTAAGAGTGAGTGAATATAATTTCCTAACATGGCTAATAGCTGTACTAGAGAAAGCATCATGATTTCCTTTCTCATAGTCCACTCTACTGACACAGGTAATGTTTGGGACTGTATTGTTCATTTCTGAGAGCTTGAGTAGGTTCAAGCCTCAGTGTTTTTTTCCAAAAATATTTTTAACTCTTGTATTAGTCAGGGTTCTCTTGGGAAACAGAATCAACAGGAGATATCTATCAATAATATGAGATTTTATAAGAGTCTCTCACATGACATTGGGGCTGCACAAGTCAAGGTTCTGAGGGCAGGCTGCAAACCAGGGGCTCTGATGAAAGTTCAATGAAAGGTCCTTGATGATTTCTGGGGGAAGTTGGCTGTCCAACAATGAGCTGGGAAATTCTCACTGAATGTTGAAACAACTTCCCCTATTAAGGCATTCAATGGATTGGATGAAAGGGTCACCCATTGCTGATGCAATCTCCCTTGTTGATGTAGATGTAATCAGCCATCCATGCAGTAAACTCACTGATGATCAAAGTCCATAAATGCTCTTCTATTACAATTAGCCCAGTGCTTGCTGGACCTAACACCTGGATACAATTACCTGGCTGAGTTGACACATTAGCTTAACCATCACAATTCACCCCTTGTCAACTTGGCAACCATTCACATTACCTTAAACCATTCTCACTCTCTAAGTAAAAACAATAAGAGACAAGCATACAAATATATTTCTTCCTAACAATGTTTAAATTCCCTGCGTACAACCGGAAATACATTAATTCCCCACAGAATCAGGTGCAAGTCCTTGGGTAATTTTCACTCTTAAACTAGACATCCTTAAATATTATGATGTGAAATTAATACAATCTTCATGTGATAGGGGAATAGCTTGGGGAAGAAAACAAAGAAATTCATTTTGTGTACATATACAATCATACTCATAGCAAAACAAGGAAGAAGGTTTCATGACAATTACAGTCCTCATTTCTGTAACTGGTCATGTGGATGAAGTTCATCTTTATCACTACATTCTTCCACTACCCATTCTTTCTTCCTATTAACTTCAGCAAGCACTTCAGCTGGTCATGGTTCTTTGCCTGGTGGGGTGACACAAACTTTCATTCATGAAGATTCTGGGTCAATGTTAGTCCTGCTTGATTTGGTTTGTTGCAATTTTCAATTTATTTAATTCACAGGGCATGTCAGTACTAGGAGATGCCCTAGAGGAACTCCTGCATTCCAAGTAAAAACTTCTTTATCCCCATTATGTACATGTAGTCCTATTTCCCCTTGATAGGATCAAGCACTCCAGCCAGTACAGTAGTTCCCTTCTTTGCCTGTTGATTCACAGGGAAGAGGAGCCCAAAGTGGCCACTTGGCAGTCTTAACTTCTAGTTCAATAGAATCATTAATGTGTTCCCTGGTGGCAGCACTCCTCCTTTTGGGACTAAAACCTGTAGAAGAGCAGAACTTAAGTTTGCAGGGACAGGAAGCAAAAATTTTCCTAGTGGGTCACTAGGGTAATAGTGATTGGTGCCACTCCCATTTCCACCCTTTGATTCCTGGACCAACGTATCCTGGTTATGGGAGAAACAGCACCATAGACAGGATGCTGATTTACAGCATACACAGCCTCCTGGAGAACATTGCCCAAGCCCTGCAAGGTTTTGCCACTTACTTGGCACTGAAATTGAGTCTTCAAAAGGCCATTCCACCGTTCTATTAATCCAGCTGCTTCAGGGTGATGGAGAACTTGGTAAGACCAGTGAATTCCATGGGCATGTGCCCATTCCCACATATCATTTGCTGTTAAATGGGTTCCTTGATCAGAAGCAATGTTGTGTGGAATGACATTAAGGTAGATAAGACATTCGGTAAGTCCACAGATGGTAGTTTTGGAAGAAGCATTGAGTGCAGAAAATGCAAACCCATATCCAGAGTATGTGTCTATTCCAGTTAAAACAAATTACTGCCCATTTCATGGTGGAAATAGCCACAGTAGTCAACCTGCCACCAGGTAGCAGGCTGGTCACCTTGAGGAATGGTGCCATATCAGGGGCTGAGTGTGGGTCTCTGCTGCTGGCAGATTGGACATTGAGCAGCGGCTGTAGCCAAGTCAACCATGGGGAGGGGAAGTACATGTTGCTGAACCCATGCATAACATTCATCCCTACCTCCATGGCCACTTTGTTCATGAGCCCATTGAGCAATGACAGGAGTGGCTATGGAAAGAGGCTGAGCATTAGCCACAGAGTGGGTCATCTTATCCACTTGATTATTAAACTCTTCTTCTGCTGAAGTCACCCTCTGGTGAGCATTCACATGGGACACAAATATGTTCATTTTTTTGTCCACTCAGAAATGTCTATCCACATACCTCTTCCCCAGACCTCCTTGTCACCAATTTCCAATCATGTTCCTTCCAAGTCCCTGACCATCCAGCCAAACCATTACCAACAGCCCATGAAGCAGTGTACAAAAGCACCTCTGGCCTTTTCTTCTTCCAAGCAAAGTGAACAACTAGATGCATTGCTCAAAATCCTGCCCACTGGGAGGATTTACCCTTACCACTATCCTTCAAGGTTGTCCCAGAAAAGGGCCGCAGTGTCGCAGCTGTCCACTTTCAGGTGACACCTGTATATCGTGCACAACCATCCATACAGGCCCTCATCATCAGTCAACTGATTTTAAGTGACTCCCCAAGAGACCAAAGCTATGGGCTGGGAAAGAGAAAGTAACATAGTAGGGGTGGTGACCATGGGTATTTGAGCTACTTCCTCATGTAACTTTCTTGTGCCTTCAGGACCTGCTTGAGCCCTATCTCATATTTACCACTTCCACTTTATTATGGAGTGCTGCTGTGTGCACCCAACTTAATGGTTTGGTGTGTCACACAATATCCAGCTCATGATAGGCAACTCAAGTCTCATTGTAACTTGATGGCCCATGGTTAAGCGTTCAGACTCTACTAAGGCCCAGTAGCAAGCTAAAGCTGCTTCTCAAAAAGGGAGTGGTTATCTGCAGAAGATGGAAAGGCTTTGCTCCAAAATCCTAAGGGTCGGTATTGTGATTCCCTTATAGGGGCCTGCCAAAGGCTCCAGACAGCATCTCCATCTGCCACTGAAACTTCCAGTACCGTTGGATCTGCTGGATTATATGGTCCAAGTAGTAGTGCAACTTGCACAGCAGCCTGGACCTGTGGAAGGACTTCCTCTTGTTCCAGGGCCCAATCAAAGCTAGCAGCTTTTCTGGTCACTTGGTAAATGGGCCCGAGTTGCACACCCAAATGAGGAATGTGCTGACTCCAAAATCTTAATAGGTCAACTAATCGTGGTGCTTCTTTTTTGGCCATAAGAGGGGCCAGATGAAACAGCTTATCCTTTGCTTTAGAAGGGATATCTCAACAGGCCCTACACCTAGACACCTAGAAACACCTAGTTTCTGGACACCTAGAAACTTCACTGAGGTGGAAGGACCTGTATTTTTGTTGAATTTATCTCCCATGCATTCTCACACAAATGCCTTAACAATAAATCTAGAGTCTTTGCTACTTCTTGCTCAGTTGGTCCTATCAACATGATATTATCAATATAATGGACCAGAGTGATGTCTTGGGAGAGGGAGAGATGATTAACATCCCTGCAGACAATATTATGACATAGGGCTGGAGAGTTGATACAACCCTAAGGGAGGACAGTGAAGGTATACTACTGGCCTTGTCAGCTTAAAGCAAACCGTTTTTGGTGGTCCTTACTAATGGCAATTGAGAAAAAAGCATTTGCCAGATCAACAGCTGCATACCAGGTACAAGGAGAAGTGTTGATTTGCTCAAGCAATGATACCACATCTGGGAAAGCAGTTGTAATTGGAGTCACCACCTGGTTAAATTTATTATAATCTACTGTCATTCTCCAAGATCCATCTGTTTTCTGCACAGGCCAAATAGGAGAATTGAATGGGGATATGGTGGGAATCACCACCCCTGCATCCTTCAAATCCTTGATGGTTGCACTTACCTCTTCAATCCCTCCAGGAATCCAGTATTGCCTTTGATGTAATATTTTGCTAGGCAGGGGCAGTTCTAGAGGCTTCCACTTGGCCTTTCCAACAATAATAGCCCTCACTCCACAAGTCAGGGATCCAATGTGGGAATTCTGCCAGTTACTGAGTATGTCTATTCCAATTATGCATTCTGGAACTGGGCAAATAACTACAGAATGGGTTTGGAGACCCACTGGACCCACTGTGAGATGGATAATATTCATATTTAGTGTCACCAATGTAATAATATTTGAAAACATTAAAAAACATTAAAGAATTTAACTATGATAACTAAGAAAAAATATAATGAATAATGTATGCATTTGTTCCATGATTTTTTGATGTTTTTTTAAATAATTGGGACAATACTCTGATTGTATCATGCAAATATCTGTTGATGTTTTTATATTTTTCATATACTTAACTATTTGTGCATAACATATAATAAACTCAATATATAGAACATCAGAAGAACATATCAGAATTCACATTCATGGGCCATTCTTAGACCAGAACATAAACAAAATTAGCTTTGTTATTTTCTTACTTTCTATGTTGCTGTTGTGGTGGGAAAATTCTTGGTCCAGTCTTCATTCAATGAATCTTTCTTTTTCAAGAACCAATGTACTTTTCCTCAGTCATTTGTCATCTATGGATATCTGCTATCCCCTGTGTGACTCTCAAACTGATAATTGATCCGTTAATGGAGAAAAAGCATCTCTTTGGTAATATCATGTTTATGTGTTTTCCATGCTCTTCTTTGGAATGACTGAAATCTTCATCCTTGTAGACATGGCCTTTGATTATTGTGTTGTCATCTGCAACCACTCTGCTATGTGATTACCATGAACAGGACAGGATGCAGTCTCCTAATGATAGCTACTTGGGCTAGCAGAGCTGTGCATTTCTCCATCCAGTTTTCTGCATACTTTAGCTAGTCTTCTGTGGCCTCAATAAAATAATTCACTACTATTGTGCAATTTTCCTTTTTATGAAAGTTTCCTGTACTGATACCTGCATCATTGATGTCCTGTGCTTGTCAACTCAGGAAAGTTTGTTTTAATAACATTTGTCCTCTTCTTTGACTCTTAAGACATTACATTATTCACCTGAAGAAATCACTCAGCTGAGGGAAGATGAAAAGCTCTCTCTACATATGTGCTTAAAATCACTGTGTTAGCATAATTTTTTTCGCTGTTGTGGTTAATATTTGCCTATCTTAAACCTCCTGCAACCATCACTGAGGATAATGTATTTGCACTATTTTAAACCATCATTATTCCTATATTTAATTTTTATCTATATATTGAGAATTTGGAGATGAGGAAGGCCATGAAAAAGGTTTGGTATAAAGAGATATTCTCAGAAGAAAAAAAAAATGATTTTTTTCTACTCAATATGCTATACAACTTTATGTGGGAATAAAGTGGACTTGGAAAAATACAATTCTCTCAGTTGTCAGATCATTGAAACCAACTCCTTAATTTCATAAATGTCATAAAGAGTAAGGTAGAGAATTATAAGTCACTTGACAATTTCTCATGTGGGAGTGAATTGAATAGGAGCATATCAATATAAAACATGAAAAGGGACTGTTAGAATTAACCTCTTGTATCTTGAGTTTGTATGTGTTCAAGCACATAATGTCCCGTTTTGGCCCTTGCTTATCACTAACCCCACAAGGCTACAGAACATTCCTTCCCCAATGGTCGGACACTTCTTAGGAACATTATGCCCTACTCTAATCTAGCTAACTTGGTACTTTGCCACACTATATTTTCATGCCACTCCCCTGCACCCTTTGTAAAAACCTGCCCAGTTTCCCCAGCTCAAAAGGAGCACTCCCAACCTGTGTGTTTGGGCTGAAGTCTCTCTTCAGATCTCTGCCATGCTGGCATCTGAATAAACTTGTGCCTGAATATTGGTCTGTCACCAAGATTTTTAACCTGGGACCTAACAGTGACTGTGACCTATAGCCTTATAAGAGAGGTTTAAGTGGATGTAAATAATCATTTTTAAGTGAACATTATACTTGCATGCCAGTTAATATTTTGAGATTTTGTAAAAAATTGAGGAGATTAAAAGTGGTTTTCAGAAAATTAAAGACATATAATATTGAGCTTTATTTGCTTTTCATATATTTGGCTAAAATATAAATGACATCTTAAATAAATTATGTAGTGAATAGATCAGAATTTGGCTTAAATTGTAAAGGAAAAGTGGTCTTTTGCTGCCTTAAAGTGTTATAGAGACAAAGATTTGAAGGAACTGGAGGCTTTTTATATTTCTGTTACAGTGTTTATTACATCATATATATTCAGAATGTAGAATGACAGGATGAGAAAATTAGTAGTGCGTATCCAATTCCAATAGACCTCCATTTGATGAATAGATAAACAACTATATGTTGTAGAAGAAATTACATATCTCAGTTTATCTTGATATATAAAAAGGAGAAATGAATTAATTCACCATCATAGTAGACAGGGAATAGTCCAAAGGAAATTATGTTTTTAAAAATGTTTTATTTAAAATCATTTTTGCATACATTTATTTCATATTTTCTAACAGAAAAGGAGCAAAAACAATTATGTGTTGTATTAAAATATATAACACCATGGTACATTTATAAAACACATAATTTGTAGATTTTGGGAAAAGTAGTTTTCTGGAAAAAATTTCCTAAGGGAGCCAGAAATAAACTTAAGAAAATATTTTTATCATCAATACATAAATGTAAACAGGATCTACCTGAGAATGAATAGAAATTATAAGTTATGGACAATGGTGAAACATTAACAAAGGAATTATTCAAAAAAATCCCTGAAGATTATCTGAAAACAAATGCTCCAGAATCTTACTAACAACTTTAAAGGCAATATAAAATGAAAGAGAAAGAAAGGGAAAGGAAATCATCTGAGAAACCTATCATAGCAGAATTATCTTAGAGAGGAATTATATATTTTATCATTTAAGCAAAGTATTAATAAAGAAATAAATATTGTGCTGCTTTAGGCCATTTCTCTATCATATCAAGTGCATGAAACAATGTAACAATGGCCATGTGTTTTAAGAGAAAAAGTTTGAGATAAATATTTTTCTTACTCCAATTGTATTTTATCTATGCAGGAAAGAAAAGATACGTTCAATTTGTTTGGTTTGTTAATATATCCTATCCGTATGTTCTTTCTGACAAAATTTATGTTTTTACTTATTTATTTAAAAAGGTTCATAACACTGTAAGTGATGAATCAAAAAATATTACCAAGAAGAAGGTAAATGGTTGATGTATTTTGTCTGCATTCTCAAAAACTACATGCAATAGCATTGGGAAATTACAGTTATGTTGAACCAAGATTCCATAGGGCTTGATTTAGTTGAACTTATTTACTGCTGACTTTGGCAAAATAAACAAACTTCCATGTGCTGTATTTTGCACTCATAATATCAAAATGAGAAGAAAGGTTATCAACATCACTTAAATTGGAAATGATAAATAGAGTTTGCCTGTGAAACATATTTGATTAGTGGATAATGTACATGGGTATTTATTATTTAGAGCATTAAAAATGTCTAACAAAAGTGATGCAACTACTTCCATTTTTATATAGCTTGGTACCAATGGTGATTTCTTCTAAACCTTCTTGTAAAAGAAATCTACAGAGATGACACCATGTTATTTAGGGAAACATAAATCATAATAATTCTCTCAAAGTATAAAAATTGTGCCATACCTATATAACATAAACACTTGAACTGAGGAAAGCACATTCAATTTCCATTCAGAGCTGCCAAAATTATCTTCATACTCAAACTATCCAAAAATACTTCATCAATAATCTTAGGCAGAGTTTTTACTAATGTCTAACAGAACATTTTACACAAAACACGTTCTTCTTCTTAAACTGTTTTTGCTCCTATTGTGCTTCTGTTCTTATTAACTGAATACCCATTTCTCATTTTTAGCTCATACCTTACTATGCTTTCATTGCTAAGAATTTCCTTATGAAAGCAAGCCCAAGGACCCCTTTAGTAGCCCTTATAACTGGCAGTGTGAGTAAGAAAAATAAATTATTTGATGAATTATTGATCCCATTGTGCATTTGGCCTAGGATTTTTTTAATTTCTTGTATTATATCACGAAATATATTATATTTTTCTCTGTCAAGATAGTGTCCATTAAGAAAGCAATGCACAAGTTAAAATGCTATAACATCATTTAATAAAACTGTGGGATCATGATATGAAGTAATAAAAAATATACACTGTTCATATAGTTGAAAATACAAGATCAAAAAGAACAAAATATTTTAAAATATGGGTGTAATTATCACTATAAATAGATAAGAGCAGTTGTATTTTCTGCCTTTTTCATGATTTAGTGGACCCATAATGACTAAAAGGATACTTTGAAAAAATTTCATAGAGTGCAAACCCAATTTTGTTTTACCAATATGTATATATAAGATATGCTACATAGGGGGGTAGTACATTTTATATACAACATTAAAATGGGTATTTTTTTAAAAGAAGCCAGAATAGAAAGACATAATTGATGTTTATTTCAATTCGGGGAGTGATGGAAAACCATTGAAGCAAATGAGCTTCTAGGATGAAGGAAAGGCTAGAAAAATTCAAAGAGAAGGGGACGTTCAGTGAGGATCCCTGGAAATAATTTTTTCTCCCTAAAGAAGAATAACAGCTCTTAAAACATAACCTAGACTGGTTGAGGTGTTAGTAGAAAAAAATAATAATAATGTTTAAAACAGATTTTTTCAGGATTATACAGAAGTGCCTGGATGGAAAAATGAAAAACAAAATGCTAGATTTGATTTCAAGTTAATTTTTTGTAGGCAAATCAAATCTTATATACTAGTTTCTTCACTGAATTGAACAATGCTTTAGACTTGACTTGAATATTTTGGCCCCTTTAAACTATGGAATAGAATATATAAAGAAAAGTGATACATTACAGTTGAATTGTCCCTGAATCAAGTAGATAATGGTCCACTTTTGGAGCCCACATTATAGAACTTTCATATTTTAATCCTTCACTTTCCCTATAATTAACTATTCCTCTGACTTTTATTGGCCATCTCTAGTGAGGCAAGCTAGTTTAGGGAATGAGAAGATGAATCTAAAACATTGCAGAAAAGCATGGCAGGGAAACCTGGTCATGGAATTCTACCTTGAAATCCTCTAAAGACCTCCATCAAAAAAACTACTGAAAGAACCTACAAAAATTTTCCTTGATCAAGGAAAAGCTCTGGATATTCTCAAAGGGACATATCATTGGGCCCTCCCCCAGGGGAATTGATGGGTGGAGTAATCAATGAAAATAGCAAACAACTGGGACCCCTCCATAGGACATTAGCAAGTAAGAAAAATAATTAATGGTTTATAAAAGCATCCACAGAGGAGAAATCATCCCTTTTTCTCCCTTCTCTACCTGGACCAGCAAGTATACCTGAGAACCCATAATCAGTTATTATCTCCTCTTCTGTCATTTCCTCAGTAAACTACTGGCCTAACTAAACTGGCATGTTCATAAATTATTTTATGTAACATAGTCAAGAACCTAGAGGAAAACCAGCAACACTGCCTTGGAAGGTGACCTTAGACATGATTTTCTCATGGATGATCTTAGTGACCATACCATTGGTTTGCTTTGAAGAATGAATAAAACACTTGGTTTAGGGAAAAAGTGTACAAGTGCTCAGTAAACATTTGCCATTATTTTTTCTGCTCACACAGCTCATCAGAAGATAGGTTTAACTTTGCACACATAAGTGAAGAAGAAAATTAAGAAAAAGAAAACAAGGAAATAAGAGATAGTCAGAGAGAGAGGGGAAAGATAGCGTTGGCTTAGGAGGGTGACTGCGAAGAGCTCCCAGATCATGGCAGAGAGTGGACGGGGTGCGGCACGGGTGTCTGTGCTGTGGATGTGTGGAGTAAGAAGCTTGGGACATCTATCTGGACAGATCAACAGTGTGGAATAAACCATAGAGATTCGTGAGTTTTAAGACTGCCTGTGGTGGTTAACACAGTCGGCTGACCCCCACCCTTATGGGAAAAAAAAAAAGCCAGCTGGAAGAGCGACTCCCATCATTCCAGTAACTGGGTGACCCAACCAGGTGGGAGGGGTCGTTTTATGAGGGGGGACCTCGGGTAAGAGAGCTTTATTGTCTGGGGATTTGGCTTCCTGAAGCCCCACACAACTTAGACGAACAAAACAGCTGCAGTGAATTGGCACCCAGAGGAGTGAAGGGGTTAATCTTCTAGGGAGTTGAGTAGCCCAGCAGCCCAGGGATTAGCCCCAGCCCACAGAGCTGGGAAGAAGGGCAATCTCCAAGAGAGGGAGAGTTCTGACAGAAAGCAGAGAGGGGATATTTTAGCTGTCGATCTGGCTGCCTGGAACCCCTCATAACTTTGGGGAGCAGATAAGCCAGCTTGAAGTAGTGCCAGGCTGAGGGGAGAGGTGAATCTGCAGTTAACCTCATTTACACACAGCCCGATGATGCAGGGGCTCTGATCCAGAAGGGTGGAGTCTGCTGGAGTCTGCCTTTCATAGCGTTTTACACGTCAGACTTTTGCGTCCCTGGGGAATGCAGAAATTGGGAAGTCCTTGATTAGTTTCCAGTAACCCAGTTAGAGACTCTTCCATGAGGGGGGTTGTCTAGAGAAGGACTTATTTTTGGGCCTGTATTATGCCCAAAAATAAATAAATAAATAAATAAATAAATAAATAAATAAATAAATAAATAAAACGGTCCCTTTAAAAAATGAAAAATAAATTCTTTTTAATTTAGTTTAATAGCCAAAAGCTTCTCCAGGACCTGCATACAAAAACCCTGAGGGGAAATTGTTTGATAAACACAAGCAGGCTGAGATAATCCACGGGACCCCAGGGAATACTGATCCCCCTTAGCTTTGTTTGACTGCTTGCCAGTGTGAGTGCTTGCTTTTTCTCTGTTTATTTGTTGCCTCTTGCTTTTCTTTCCTCTTTCCTCCCCCCTTTTTCTTTCTTTCATTTTTTTAAAAAATTAGGTGCTTCTAGCTTCTCCCTTCTTTGCTGTGCTTCTTCTTCAGTAATTTCCCATTCTCATTATATATTGATATTGCATTCCAAACTGTCTATTATCCCTCCTTCATCTTTCTGCCATCTGCTTTCTGTTGTGGATATTAAATTTCACATTTTTTCCATAAGCCCACAACTCAAGGGTGTCAATTTCTATTCCCTCTATTTTGTTTTTCTCTTTCTTTATTAATATTAACTCTTTCCTTTTAGCCCTTTCTTAACTCTTTCTCTCCCTCCTCATAATTCTAGCCCTCTAAATCATTATATATATTCTCCTATATTTGGTTTCCCAGTCCATTGTAGGTACTCCACTTTCTCTCCTATTCCTCTACACTGCTTATTTGAGTTAAATATTCACTTCATTAATTCTTATTTGGCCCCTCTTC
>JAQZBX010022114.1:0-31801 GCA_029593785.1 Cabassous unicinctus | reverse complement strand
CATAGTGGGGGGGGGGGGTCGTCTCCTTTAACACAGTCAACGGGCTGCAGATGCTGATCCCACCTAAGAAACACCTTCCCGGCAACATCCAGGCCAGCGTTTGACCAAGCGATTTGGCACCAGAACCAGCCAAGTGGACACATAAAATTAACCTTCATATTCCCCAAGGAGTTTATTCCCCCAGATGGGAAAGCTCGCAGCAGTGCCCCCTGCGCACTGCGCCCGGGCCCGCGCCCTTGCTGCACCCCCGCCCCTGAGAGCACATCCAGCCGTGGGCGCTCCCCAGACCCCTCCCAGCGGCGCTTGGAGCCCCTTCTCCGAGCCCAGCGCCCCCAGCCCCGAGCGCAGGCCGCTGTTTCCCCTCCTCGCTCCCCCTGGTCGGCGGCAGGGAAGGCTGCGCGGCTCCCGCTCCGCACTGGGCCTCGGCAGCCCACGTGCCTGCAGCTCTGTGCCCCGCAGGCGCGGTGCTGTGCTCCCGGGCCACCCACTCGGGGCGTGGCTCCGCGGCGCCCGGGACAGAAGTCCTCAGGCCCAGGGTGTGGCCTCGCAGCGCCCGGCTCCCCTTCCAGACCCCACCCAGCGCCGGCCCCGGGCGTCCCTGCCCACGCGCCACCGCCCACTGCCAGGCCTGAGGCGAGTCCTTGGGCCCCACGGCCCGCCGTCCAGGCGGCAGCAGGGGTCGTACAGGCAAAGCCCACCCGTCTCCCCAGGGCTCCCAACGCCTGCAAGGCCCTCCCGGGGCGCCTGGCCATGCCCCCGGCCCCCACCCCAACGCCCCACCAAGGCTCGCGTTCACCTAGTCCCCTCCAAGGCCCTGTCCACGTCGCGGAGGTTTTTCCCCCGTGGCTCTGCCCACTCCACTGCTGTCCCGTCAGCGCATCTCCTGGAGCCCTGCTGTTTGGTCACTGTGTCCCCAGGCGACACGGTGGGTGCTCGGTCGGCGGCTGCGCAGGACTCACGAGCGCCGTCCTCCCCGAGGCCTGCGGGTCTCGCCTCCAGGCCGACGGCGAGCACCCGGGCAGCGCGCCCGGCTCCGCTGGAAGGCGGGGCTCCGCGGGGAAAACCGGGTTCGGGGGAGCCCTGCGCCGCGGCTCCCCGCCTTCCCGCGGCCGCCACCTAGCGGTGGAAAGGGGCAAGTCCAGGTGACGCGCTTCAGGGCGGCCGGGCTGCCCGGAAAGGCAGCCTCCAGGCCTGCTTCTTGCTGTCGAAGTTCCGAGAATTCCGCTGTGCAGCCGCCTCCCACGTCACTGGGGGGAGGCGGGGGTCTGAACGCAAAGCAGAGCCGACCCCCATGTGACAAGCGAACTCCAGCTTCGGGAGGCTCCGCGTGGAGAGCATCCTGCATCCTGCTGAAGTACAGCCACCACGGGGGCAAGTCAGCTTTGCCTTTGCCTTTGCCTTTGCGAGGATCGGAGGTTACGGAGCTTTTAACAAGAATTCGGGAACATTGTGTTCCACATACCAAGGATAAAGCTAGAAAGAACTTGGGAGGAGTTAAAATTGAGAAGAGTGACGAATGTAAAACTGGAGAAAGAGGCAGAGAACGCAATCGAAATGGCGAAGACGCTGAAAACAGAATATCTGAAAGACAAATAGAACAAAACTGAAGACAATGTGCCTGTGAGGTCTGGGGAAGTTCTGTACTTGAGATTCCATCGAGATGAAAAAGAAGTTTGGACTCGTTTCTAAGGGGTCTTCCAACCTTCAAGCGTTGTATCTCTCTAACTAAAATGAAGGCCAATTCCTAACAGAAACCTTTTTATACATTCATAATATGTGTGTGGCTTTTAGACATTTCCTTGAAGAGTTGTTTGCTTTGTTTTGAGAGGGAGTTCATCTCAATTGAAGGGTTTGTTTCTTTCAGAGTCATGCGGTAATCCTGGAAAAAAGGTAACATGATTAATTAATGTTAGCCTGCTCTAAGGTTATGTGAAAACCTACCAGGGGCTTCTAGAAAGAAAGAAAGGCATCAAGATCCTAGGGAATAGATAGTTATGTGTGGGTAGGCTTTGGGGCCGAGGCCTTCTCAGCACAAGCAAAGCCCACCTGGGCAGTGGCCGCTGGGCTGCAGGGCCGGGCACAGCATTCTACAGAGGCACTGAAAAACGCTTCCACGATGAGCCCCAGGCATCTGCCAAGAAAGTGGAACAGGAGCCAGTCTTATTCTTTGGGAAACTAGCCGGAAGTGGCAGGGTCCACTCTACCCTCCACGCCTGGAACGTGAAATGCTCCAGGTAATTGCTCACCTACATCGTCGTGTGGGAGGCTGCAAAGCAGGGCCCGCTCCATACCAGATTCCGGAACGGCCAGATCGGGTGAGGTGGAAACTCTTCAAGGGCAGTGTGCCCACAGCAGCAGCCCCAGCAAGCCCCGGGGAAGCCACGTGCCTCCAGCCCTCCTGACCTCAGCACCGCCACCACCACCCACGACACCAAGCACAGCTCAAGTCTAGAGAATCCCCCTGAACCCCCCTGCAGTCCCTTCTGGAGTTTTGTTCAAGTACCCTGCTGCAAAATGAAGAACAGAAGATTTGTTTATATTTGGAGTCTACTTGCATTTCAGAATGGAGAGGGCACTTGTCAAGCTGAGTCCTTTTAGGCCCTAGAAAGAGCTAGATAACTTCATGTGTGAAATGCTTAGATATTAGTTAACATTTTTATTCTAACAGCCCTGCTGCTATCTGACGGCTGAATGCATCTCAGCGGGCATATCTAAAACCAGGGCTAGAGGACTTAGAACTAGAGATGTGAGCATCTGAGTCTGTGCACATTCCTCTTCCACAGGAGACACAGCCTGCTCTTCCTTGGCCGTCGGTAAATAATAACACACCACTGTATCTCACTGAGTGGCATCCGCGTGCTTTTCTGGTCTACCTGAAGCCCACACCTTTGTGGATATAAGAAAAAGGAAGCCAACTCTATTTGGCTGGTCAAAAAAGTTCAGCAAACAGGGAGAAAGAAGACTTATTTTTTGTGTGTCAAACAAGGAATGGGAATTTCCTGAGTCGTGGATGCTATAGTGTTTTAAAAAGAAGTGTCGAGAGTCCATGCTAACCGAAGTGTTATGGGGCTTGAAAAAAACATTGTAAAGCAAGTAAATTTCTTGGAAGTAATTCCAACTTACACTTAAATATCACGTTCAAGTTTGTAAAGATGCTGCCTGGAACATCACATGCACAAAAATGCTGGAAGGAGACAGGAGCCGGCCCCTCCCCTGGCACAGCCGGGGAAACCGAGGCTTGCACTACTTGTTGATTCATCTGGCACCTTACTATGGCCCATGCTTTAAAGCAGGTCTCAGGAACGAGGGGTGTTTCTCTGCCCTCAAACCTTCCGAGTTCAGTGGCAGAAGGCAGGGAGGGGGCTTGTTTTTAATTCCAAATGTGCTAAATGCAGCAGCAGGATACCCCGTGTGCTGGGGGGATTCAAGGAGGGGCGTGTCCACCCCGGTGCAGGAGGAGAGGGGGCTGCCAGCAAAGGCTTCCTGGGGGGAGTCCCTTGAGGGGAGTCTGAACGGGTGTTGCCAAGGAGCATACTCTGCAGTAAACAAGAGCCGGGGCCTTCCAGAACGCAAGCGGTTTGCAAGTTTGGGTGCCTGGGTAACTGTGGGTGGTCAAAGCATGAAAACACTTGCTGGGCACACGAGGAATTCAGGGTTTTTCTAGTGGTGATAACCTCCCTGAAGGTTTCCATCAAGCGAGTGGAAGGCTCTAGCACGCATTGTGGACTGTGGACAATCCCTCTGGTAGCAACACGAGGAGAGGGAATGGGCGAGGCTGGAGCAGCGGGATGGAGGCCAGAAGCCAGATTCTGACAGGGGCGAGGGAGAGAGGAGGGAGAAGGGAAAGCACCCCCTCTTCCGAGCCTGGGCATCCCAGCAAGTGGGTGGTCGTGCCACGTGCAGAGAAGAATAGGCTGGGGCAAGCGCGAGAGAAGAAACGCCGAGGTCAGGTTCTTGTGCAAGATTCCCAAAACTGCAGAGCTGTGTGGAGGCCGGGGCTGAAGGCTGAGGGAGACAAGCGTGAGTGTGGGTACAGCTTCCCCGGGCGGCAGCCTGCACGCACGAGAAGAGGCCGGACACAAGGCCCCGGGGTGCAAGCTTGGTGGGCAGAGGGAAGGGGACGTGCAGGGGATGGGGAGACCGGAGAGGGGCCTGGAGGGTGGACCGTGGAAGGAAGGCAAGAGGCGGGGAGGCTGGACAAGAAATTCCACTGAAAGATCAAGGGACACTCGGAATGCAAAATTCCTATTATGTTTAAATGTACGTAAAATAGCGCTTTCTCACATATGCACACTGACGTGTTTACAGTTGAAATGTCATGATTTCTGGGAATTACATGCCAACCAACCAAAACTGGCAAAATGTTGTAACTGCTGAATCTGGTTGACAAATAAAAGGGACAAGATATATATACACATATAAATGAAATTTTCCTTAGAAAGTTAGAATTTAAAAAGTAGAATAAAAGGGAAAATAATCATGATACTAAACCACAATGAAGTCCTTGATAATCTCAACAGGAGACATTTCAGTGAAACAGGTGGAGCCGGTACAATCTAGAACGGGGGCGGGGCAAGGCGATGGGCTTGGAAGGAAAGGGAAAGAAGCGACCCTGGGACCAGGGGATCAAGGGGGCTTGTCCTTGGTGTGCCCAGGGAGGCCTGCTGGCGCATGCACACGTGACGAAGGGAAGGAGGGACTGAAAGTGGGAGACGTCTATGCCATGCCTGGAGCTCAGAGCCAGGCTCCAGGCGCCCCGTCAGGGCTCTTCCCCTACAGTGCACCTAAGGTCAACAAGAAAAGCTCTGATGCCGACTAGCCGCCTTGTCTGATGTGGAGAAGAGCCTCAGCCCGTCTTTTGAACAAGGGTGGCAGGTCTACTCCCCTCTTACCGTCCAGGAGCGCGGCCATGTGCAATAGGATAACGGGTGTCTGCGCACTTTGGAAATGGGTCCCTGCCATATAAAGGCCACCGTTACTAGCCTGCAAGCCAGAGAGAGTGCAGGATGCGCTGGATGTGGAACCCAACAGGCCCGCATCCCAACGGTCTCTCTCCAGGTTTGGCAGTGGCACTTTGGGAAGTGACCATTCTCTGCCTTTCCATGTTTTCAGGTGTAAGATGGAATTAGTAATACATGCCTTGAAGGGAGCTGTGAGGCCGGAATGAGATAAAACAGATGAAAACATCTGTCACACTTCTTGGAAGTCCTTGTAAATATTAGGTTCTCTTTCTCGTTCTGAATTTCTGTCTCAAGACATAATCATTTGCACTGATTACCCAGTCATTTTATAAAGTTCAGACAAGTGTCACGTGGGGCCCAGTCCTGGCGACACGTGCACACTTAGCCGATTATGCTAGATCCCTGGGCTCGCTCCCCACATGGATGCCACGCCTCCTCCCCTGCATCCCGGCAGCCTGTATCGCTTTGAATTAGAATTCGGGTTTCATGCCCGCCTTCGCCTCCACGGTGAGTGCCTCAGGAGCAGGCCCCATCGTGCTCGTCTTCCTCTCCCCAGCACCCACCACCGTCCCTGGCATAAGGTAGGGGCTCAGTAGTTGACTGAACACAGAACGTCAAAAACTTTCTGTACAATTTCTCCCTTTTGAAAGAAAGCTGCAATGTCTTGATGAGACTTGAATGTTTGGCTGGCTCCGCTTCACCTCCATGAAGGGCACATGGCAGTGTTGGTGAATGGCCTCAGCCAGAGAGCGCGCGTTAGGCGGAGCCAAAGCCGGCCCCGCCACTTCCTCCGTTAACCGCAGCTCTGAAGCGTAAAACCACCAGAAGTACCCACTTGCTATTGCTCGTGGGACCTCCAAACATCTCTTTTCTTGTGGAAACCCATACCTTGTGACGTCTGTCTTCTCTGGATGAAACGCCCTCTTTCAGTTTCCCGTCCCTGAAACGCTCTAGCTGTTTGACTCACTCCCAGAAATGAACAAAATGCTACCGACTGGGGAAGTACAAGGAAGAGGGAGACTAAAGCTTCTCCTGACAAGCTCTGTTCTTATCTCTTGCCCTTCACACACCGAGACTGTTGGCAGTCTGGTTCAGAGCCCCATCTGATGCTCCATGTTAGCAGATCTCACATCCCATCAAGAGCTGTCTTGGAACGGGATGCCGTAACCTCTTCCTCCATTGATAATAGAAAGTGAGAGCATTCCCACCGTACCCTTCTTTCACTGCATTGTCCTCTTCTCACAGAGGAAGCCAAATGCATATGCCCTCCAGATTTCTACAGAACTTTCCCTCCCTTAAAGCATTCTATGGCCTCGGGCAGGCATCAGTGGACAGTGATGAAAGAAGACGTCCCAAGAACTTGTCACACAGGAAAAGATGAGAGCATTTCAGGTTTTCTTCCAGTGATTTTGCTAATGTCTTGAAAAAAATAATCACTTTTTTGAAAGGTAAGGTCAATGACCTTAATAGCAGATTGGCTCCTGGTTTCAAACAGCAAGATAACAAGGGGGAAGTAAAGGTGCTACATAAAAGGGCCAATTCATTTTCAGGTCTTAAGAGAGAGAGAGAGAGAGAGAGAGAGTGTGTGTGTGTGTGTGTGTGTGTGTGTGTGTGTGAACCTGTACCCTGCCCGCTTCTTTCATCCAGCACGATACGAGCAAATCATAGACTGCCCATTTTCAACCACTGTCTTCCACTGAACTTCCCACTGCCAGGAGGGCATCAAGTGTGGCGCCTGCTGGATGCCTCGGGCTATTTGTGGACCAGGAAGTGGGGAGAGAAGAAGGAAGGCTACTTTCTTGGAGGAAGGGGCTGAGGCGAGTCGAAGGACACCCTGGGACCGAGAGTCTATACGGCGCGTGGCGTCAGCCCACCCAGGCACCATCCGAAAGGAATTCCCTATAGTAGGTGCCATGGACTTGGCTGGGGGTTTTTGTTTTTTCACACAAGTACTTTTAGCATTTCAGATAAATGTCAGCTACGTATGAAGGAATTTAGGGTTGCCATGTCCTCGTTTAGAATATGCCCCATTTTCCTAAGAACTGGCCATCCAACAGAAGAGAGGCTCTAAGTAAAACCGAACCACAAATCTGACCCAACGGAGTTCAGAAGGAATCGTGTTCGGTTCCGCAACCTACTTAAATCTAACGGCCTCCTGGAAAATTCCTCAAAACGATGGAGGAGGGCTCCATTGGTTATCTCCAAGTAGGAGCTAAGACTCGTGCAAAAGCCTGACAGCTCCAGCCACATTAGCCCTCGCTGCGCCTACTGGTCCATTTTCAAAAGCAGGTTCCAGGATCTGCGTTTCTGCCCGTAGCAATGTAGCTCTATCTTCTAACTTTAAAATACATTTGACCCTTTTCAAGTACTATCCTGCTGGTGCATTTGATGGCCCTAGGTCTTCTGATCACTACCTAATCACTAAACCATAGCTAACCAGTCCAGCAGCCCCGCCGCACCCTGAAATTTCTGATTCGGTTAATACATCCAAGAATGGAAGCTTCCAGATTCCTTCTCATCTGTTCCCAGGCTGCGTGGCTGACAGGACAGGAACACTGTATTTGGTGGGTGTGATGGAAAAAATGAAAATCAACATAGTCGATTTCCATAAGAAAATAAAAGTACGTATATCCTGGAGTCCAGAAAGGGTTTGAGAAAAAAAAATACCCCCCTTCCCAGCATTTTAGCATTTTTTTAGATAAACTATCCTGTGAGTCATCCTACAAACACTGATGCTTAGACAAACAGAAAGCATTCAAACTTTGTGTTCAGCCAACAAAAACAAATGACCACGGAGGCAGGCAGTATGCTTCCTGCAGTTGAGGACGGGCTGTCAGATGGTTTAGGCCACGTTCTAAAGTAGGGGAAAAAGGTCTTACAAATCTCAAGAACTCCAAGATGTTTTTATTTATTTCAAATTCCAATAGAATGAATATGTTTTATCTAAATATTTTTATCACACAACTGAAACATTGAATTATTTTTTCAGAAATAGAGTTAAATACATCAATCTAGTTACAAATTCTAATATAAAGAGTACAAAATATAATGTTATAAATTGTATTTAAAAAAAGAAATACAAACTCTATGGTTTTTTTGTATTTTACTGCCTCAAAGTATGATCAGCAAAGTTGATGAAGAATGAACATTTTACCTCGCTGGGCACAGGCAGAGGAGGGGCTCCCTGCCACCTGCAGTGCAGAATCTGCCAGACCCTTTGCTGAGAGGTCTGGATTATGATTTTTCCTTTTGTTGCTCAGTGAATAAAACGTCTGCGATTAGAATTCACCAAAGTTTAAAAGCAGTGAACGCCACATGACGACTTCAGCCATTTAGAAAGTGGGAAAGGGTACACAAGCACACTCCTTCCTTCTTTCTTCTACAGAAGTCAAACCTCCTGGGACTTGGGGATTGTGGTTTGTGCGTGTGGTTTTAAAGGAGTGGCGGACGTGGCATCTGCCCAGGAGTCCACGGCCGCCCAAGCCCCGACGCTGGAATGTGGTCCCTCTCCCGCAGTCGTGTAAACTAGCCTCCATCTCTTAGCAGAAGGCACATGGAGTGCCTGAGTCCCGGCCCTGGGTGGCACCAGAGAAACGAAACCTGCCGCTCTGGGCGGCCGACCCTGCTGCGTCAGACAGGGACCCATGCCCAAGTGTCCCTGTGCGTCCCCTGCGCATGTGCCTTTAGAGCGGTGCTTGCAGAACACGTCACCAGGGACCCGGGCGCGTGGCCCAGGGGGCGGCAGGATTTTGACCTTTGGGACGGCCTATGGCAAAATCAGCATTCCTTAGTGGACAACAGGCCCATCCGTAATGTGCTATTTCCTGGACCTCCTTATTTTCAGGAAACCAGTCTTTCTTGGTTTAAAAACACAATCAGTAAATATTGAGAGAACTTCTTAAAACAATTAGTGCTTTTCAAAGCAAAACCTGAAAAAAAAAAAAAAAAAAAGGTAGAATCCCCTCGGCTTGATCGCCTGTGTTGTTTTGACCAGGGTGAAATTATTCACCCATCCAATATTGAAACGAGCTCTCTCAGGAATCGGGCAGAAATGGGCCGGCACTGTGGACCATTTCCCAGAGAAGACATTTAACACCTGAATTTTCAAAAAACTTAAATGTTCATTCTTCAAATTAAGGGATAAGAGTGAATGACCTGGAAGATTTTTAGAAGCTCCTTATTTTTGTGTTATTTAGATTCAACGAGGAAGAGCTGTGAGGAGAGAGGAGGCGAGGGCAGGGCGAGAAGGGAAGGCGGAGAGCAAAGCTAGAAGCAGGCAGACCCTGGGGCTGAGGGCGTGGGGAGGGACATAGAAGCTGCGGTGCAGACAGCCGAACCCTTTATTGTCTACGTTACACTGGATGGCAACACTGCAAAAATCCTGCCAAGAAACAAGGAAACAGATTGATAGAGGTAGAAAGTCTGTAACAGTCGGAAGGTGGCTTACAGGAGTGTATCGTGCCGAAATTATCACTAAAGTTTAAAAAAAGGTGAATCAAAACATATCAGCTAAATAAATAAGAAAACACAAATCATATTAAATACCATGGCCAAACTGACGTCAGGGAATTGACTCACCAATGCAATAGTGATGCCAGCTGGTGAGGGAGCCACACCCTCCAGCCTGATCAAGCCTTTCCTTAGCTCCACACACCCCGCAATTCTGGAAACCCCTGAAGGCCGGGCTCTGCCAGTGGGGCCCTCCCTGCTCCACAGGTTCTCTGGGAAGGAAAACCCGCCAGGAAGGCCCCTTCGGCCCTAAATGTCCGCCCAGTGTTTCCAGGCTGCTCTGCAGCAGGAACAAACCTGGCCCCTCTGCAGCACTGGGTGCAGGGTTCCTTCAAAAAACAAAACCAGGGGGCTGGGCCACTAGCTCCTGGGGATTCCTTTACATTCAGCCAAGAAAATAAAAGCTAGGAAAGGCAGAAATTACCACTTTGGGGAAACGATCAAAATGATCAGACACGAACCAACAGAAAGGTACTCTGATTTCTTAGGTGAACGGAGGAAATCTGTCCCTGCAACTTTGCTCAAAGTAACTTTACAGAACAGTCAATTACAGTTGCTTCATAGTATCTGCACAGACATTCCTTATTACACCAACACGACACAACATTCTGGTAGGTACCTGGTGTAAGGATATCGGGAAAAAATAAGTAAAAAAAAAAAATAATATATATATTTATATATAATAAGCTAGCCGGTTACAATGCATTGTTTGCAAGTGTTGCAAAGTAACCTGAATCGTCAAGTAATTTAAAATCAGTAACAAGTAGAATCCAGAACCAAACATTAACTAATAACAATAACAATAACAATAATAATAATAATAATATAATTCAACAAATCATTAGAACAGGAAAACCACACTTCAGGGTTTCTGCGTGTGTGTGTGTTTAAACAAGTCTTTGTATCAGAAGCCCATTTTCTACAAAAACTGCACTAATCCATTACTGCATTAAGTAAACGGTCGCTCTCACCAGTATTAAAGGTTAGGATAAATTCTGTACATGTAAAATTATTGCTTTTTTGAAAAATATATTTAGCATGCTCATTTTAATCCATTTCCTGCCTTTACAAAATCTCACAATTTAAAAAAAAACCTAGTAAAGCTTTTGCAAAAAATTTCACAGAACATTTTCATTCAAGGCAGCAGTAACTTTTGATAATGCATAAAATCATATGTGCAAAAATCTGGAACTCTCAGCAATATCACCGTCACACATCGTGTGTCACAGTAACAGGAAAAGAAACTATTTATATCTGTGGAATACAATTTTAATTGCGTACACTGCACGGTTTAAGAGCCTCTGCTATGGGCCTTAACCCCCACCAAGAAAACTTGCATTTGAAAGAGCTACTGAGGAAGAGGTATATAAAGCTGTCCCCCCACCCGTGGTCTGGTGACGGTCACACAGATACCTCCGCCACACGATGCATCACCAGGACAGTAGGTGCCCCTGTGAGAGACGCCACTAGACCTCGGCGGTCACAGGGCTGGGAACAGAGACCCACCAGCTGGGGTGGGGCAGGGGCTAGGATTCCTGGGGACTAGGTAAGGGGGGGGCGAGGCACAAGCACCTCGGTCATTCAGGGCCCCCAGTCTTGCAAGGACTACACCCAAATCGGGGTGGGGGCTGGGGGTGGGCGGGGGCCAGTGGCTAAACAGCTCGCTATGACACGCAGTCTTCCTCTGCGACCAGTTTGCAAAACGTAGCCCTGTTACAAAAGGGTCCTGAGGGCACGCAAAGACTCCCGCTTTGCTTAGTGTCCACCTAGCTCTCTCCCGGAGCAGAGCACACGCATTCCTGCAGGTGTGCTTCCTTTGCCATATTCACCCAGTGCGAGTGCAGGAAGGAGGGGGCGCACGGGACCGCAGCTGCCCCCCAGGGGAAGGCGCCTGCCCTCGAGTTCTCGGTCCAGGGCTCAGGCCCACCCCACAGGCCTGGCTCCCACAGCTCCTCCACGCCAGCTCCGTCCTGCCTCGCACTCACTATTTTAAGTACCCACTAGACAAGAAGGGGCAGTAGTAGTAATACTTTCCCGTGCTCTGCGCGTGCACCGGGGCTCCCGGCACGGTGCTGCTTCACTGTCCCATACACACGAGTGCGTTTCTCCAGTGTCTCCAACTCGTCTCGAGCAACGTGGAAGCCTGCGCTCCTGCAGCGCCTGCCGGGACCACGCCCGCTAGAAGGAAACCCGGGACTACGTCACGAGCACAGGTATGCATACAGATATGTACATTAATCCCAGCGTAGCGTCTTCACTTAGGCTTAGTTTCAGGAAGGGAGCTGGCTCCCGGCGCGCGTGCCAGCGCGGCGGCTCCAGCCTCGAGGGGGCGGGAGGCGTCCTGCCAGGGGCCCACGGCGCCGTCTGGGGGCTGCCGGAGCCCTCGCCGGGGCACGCTCACGGCTGCTGCGGATCCGGGCGCTGCAGGCGTCTTCAGGGTCCCTTTCTGAGAGGCACTGAGCGGGCGATGTCTGCATCAGAACGGTCTCTCCCCTGGAGGAGGAAAGGAGACAAGAGCTCATTTCTGCCTTTTGGCCTCTGCGCATTTTCCCCGATTAATCTGCTCACCAGCCCCTAGAGCACAAACGGCGACCTTCACGGGGCAAGCCCGCCAAGGAAGGGGAGCCCTTCTTACTGGGTCTTACTCCAGCAGCGCTCACTTCAAGTGCGCGAGGCGGCCGCCCGCGGAGGCAGCTGGAGCCCGGGGGTCTCTGCGCACCTGTGAGAACGGCCCTGGAATAAGCTTAAAGACAGGAAGAGGGGTCAGGAGGAGTCACAGAAGGAAAAGTCTGCAGTACAAAGCAGATTTACAATCGAAAGAGAGTTCCAAAACAAGGCTGAATCCGGGGGGCATACAGACAAAAAGAAGGGTACAGCTCTCACACAGTCCTGTCAAAACCTGAGAGCGTTTTCACCAATTTCCATAAACAATTACCACAGGGGGGGTATTCTACAGTCAAGTGAACTGTAAGATGAAAACGAGAATAAACGTGAGCTTGCAGCTGTTAGAGAACGCTCTCAAGTGGCATCTGAAACACGGCTGTTTGAACAATGGGGTTTACAATCTGAGGACAAAACATGGCAAGATTAATCTTATTTACCTACATTAACCTTCAGCTAGAGCCTGATGAAGTGAGCGCGACCGCTTGAAATCGGCGTGCTCACGTAAACCACAGCACTCGTGGGATCCTAACTGGTTTCCAGCTATACCCACAGGAACCACGGAAATGGGGGGGCGGCGGGCATTATGATTTATTGATAATGTTTAAGTTTCAGAAAACTCCTTAAAATGGGCCCTGGGTTCCTGACGCCCACCAGGCAACACACAGCAGAAGACAAAGATTTTGAACAAAATTTAGGCATTTGGGGCGGGCAGGAGGGCTGGGCTCGGGTGCCGGCGTGGTTCGTCTGAAACGTAAGGACCGGAACCGAATGAGAGGTGTGAACAGACGTCCTTAGGCAGGCGGTGGATTTCCAGTTGTTTTACATTTTTGCTCAGCGACGTCCTGCCATGGAAGGTTCCGGCGGTTCCGGTGAGAGGCACCATCTAGAGCAGGGCTCGCTCGGAGGCAGTTCTCCAAACAGTCAAAGAAGGTTCAGGCTTGGTGTTCACCGAGAAAAGGTGTGGCTTCTAGCTCTTAGGTGTCTGGCCTCAAATGCCTTCAGGAAGCAGCTGTCTGCAGCAGACAGACGTGCTGCTGATTCCGTCCAGTGGACGAGTGGGTACAGGCAACCAGCTGTCTGTTTCATGGGTCCAGACAGGCCTGAACGTGGCGGCCCCCCGACACCACCTGCCTCAGGTGCTGCATAAGGGGGAGGACGAGCACCTGCAGGCCAGGAGGGTCAGCAAACTAGGGTTCTCCCTCCAGAAAGGACTGGAAGCTTTAAAGCACAGGGCTCCAAAAGAGTTAAACACACACATCTCTACATAACATACGTGCATTTTAGAGGGGCTGCAAAATCTGGATCATCCAAATAGTTACATCTTTAGATTTAGTCCATAACCCAGCTGCCTCTTCTCACTTTATGATGGAAGGGATGGGTTCAAATGTGGCCTTGTTTTCAGAGTCACTTCAAATGATCAATTCACTGGGACCGTCATTTTATTATTTAATACAGACGTCCTAGAAGGTTTTTAAGAAATGAAAGAAATTCATCTGATGAATCAGGCAAAAGAGAAAATACGGCTATGGAAGAGGCAGCCACAAAAATACTTAAATTAAGTAGACACACGGCAATATCTGGAGCATATACAAGCTGTTCTTTTTTTCCTCCTACAAAGAAATAATGGTCAGAAAGTGAGAAGCATGTTTTGGAGAACGTGGCTTCTGTTTTCTGCAGCTGCGTGACCTGTAGGTTTTTCAGTAATGCTGAGAGAAACGCTATCTCTCTGTGAGGCATTTCAGTGTGCCAGGGGTGGACGCCGACTTCTGGCACTTGTGGGGTCTGCTCTTCGGAATGTGCAGGTGCTCGAGTGTGGGGTCGATCCCACGCGCACAGGACACACACATGAACAGCTCCGCCTCTGGACGCGCAGCCTGCCGAGCGAGGCTTCCCTCGGCCCGCGGAGGAGACGCCAGCTGCCTCACAGCCAGCTCCACGGAGCACCACACTGTCCGCAGTCTTCACCCACGAGCCCGCAGAGAGCAGAGGGCATCCAGACGTCACCAGTTACATTCGTTACTTCCGGTGCCGTGTCACACTCAGAGAATGTGGATTTGTTTTAAGCTGCTGGTTTTGTTTACAAATAAGAAGAGCTTAGACAAATGGGCTGAATTCTGAAATGTGATCTGAGATGCTGGACGTCTAGAGGTGATTCTGGAAATGTGTTACACATATATTCAAATATACCAACCTACATGATCCCTCCATCATTTGCATTATAATATCCATAGCTTAAAATGAGACAAATTAGGTTGCCATTTACTTTCTCATTTTCTGTTATTTTGATTAATGGAATTGTTTTTCCAGCTTAACTATTTTAAAATAACATTCAGAATTAATAAGAAATAAACTATTAATCATGGTCTTTCAATTTTGGCAAGGAATCCAAACAAATTAAAAAAATTCCGAATTTCTAATTTCAGCAAAAATCTGCCTGATCTTTTAAATCCCAACACCAAGGGAGTGGGGAAGGGGATTAATTTTTCCTGGTTTTAAAAAATACTTTAATTTCCCATGTTTAACAGCAGCACAATGGAAAAAATGAAGGTAAGCATATTTATTTGTAAGAAAATGACAAAAAAGATTCTCCATGAGAATAAACGTCCCGTCAGTCCCCACCCCTTAACATCCACAGGACAACATCCGTATTTCAGCGTATTGTTTTCAACAATTTTCTAATGATGAATATGACGAATATTGATGATTCCTGGGAACTAAACATTTCTCAGTCTTGCTAAATATACGACAGAGCATCTTTAGAATGACGCTAACGCAGGAACTCCTCCTCCCACTTCAAATGTGGTCTGAAATATCAGCCACACTGTGACCAGAATCTTTTACCCAGTCACACAGGGAGCACCAACGGGCGCTGCTTTATTCCCCTGAGCCTGGAGGGAGTATCCCCACTGCTCTTGGAAACGGCTCCTCGCGCCCGGCACCTAAACCAGTCAGTGCACATTTCTCCAGTACGTTCACAATAAATGCAAAAGAAAGGGATACGCAGAGAAGAGCCGTAAGACGGCGAGCTGCTTCTGGATGCCCTGCGATCTAGTCTAGATCTCCAACTTGTGAAGTTTCAGTTATCCTTTCTGCTAGAAGCAACCACAAGAATGTGTTCCTAGAGAAACCGCTCAAGAATCTCCTATGTAGAAAACATGCTTGCAGCACAGAAGGGCTTGTACATACACACTGCATGGAAAAAAAAAAAAAAAGACGCTGCCAAAGTCTTTTTTCTCCCCAAAGATCTCGTGAACGCTGATGAGATCGATCCTCTACTTCCGACTACGGAAGTAAAATCTATTACAGCATGTTTCCTCGGCTCTCCTGCCTGCTGCCTCACTGGATAGGTGGTTTCTATCATGAGTCTTAAGAATCAGCCAATATGGAAACTTCAAATTATTCCACGGTCGTATAGATAAAAACCAGCGATGTCTGTTCACCATCTGGAGGTCCTTGAACAGAGAACGATGCCTGTGATGGCTTACTTTTCCCTAACAGGGTTCCCATAGTCTGCCTTTAATCAACAGCTAACAACCGTTCTCTGCCTAACAGAGCAGGAGCGCACACGAGCGCAGGACCTGGCCCGCCCACGCCGGCAGGCACCAGGTACGGAAGACGAGCCGCTCGGTCTGGCTGCCCACAGCTGCAGTCACGAGTGTGTGCGCAGACGTGCTCACGTGTGTGCCACCAGAGACCGCGAGGAGCACGCCAAGTCCGCCGGAGTTCACGCTAGTTCTTTGGTCCACCGTTTATTTCTAGGGTAAATGTCGACAGCAACTGCTAACGTACACTGAAAGCGCGTTTGTGGCAGACACAGCATGTTCCTTGAATTAATTTTCAGAGCAAGTATACGGAGGCAGAGCGAGCCGTTAGTATCCCTATTTTATAGATGAGATCTAGTTTAGGTAACACACCTGAGGTGGAGAATCAAAGCCAGACCCTTCTGGCTCGACAGCCCAACACCTTAATACCCTGTGCAGATCTCTCTGAAAAGGAATTGGCTGATGTAGAGCGAGTCTGAACGCTGGCGTCTAGTAAACGCCCAGATCTTTCTTCTCCACTCGCCTACTGGATGCTCACCTTAGATCCCCAGCACTTCTCAAACTTAACTGGAATTCAATCTAAAACCGGGTTTGTCTCGCGTCTCCCCACATTTCCAGCCTCTTGGAATGGCACCTCCGCAGAGCCGGCTGCCTAAGAGAGAGGGTCCCATCCTGCATCCAGTCCCCATGGCGGCCTGCCTCCGCCCAAGCAGCTCTCAAGTCCATCTGCCCTGCGCCAGCCCAGCCCGCCCAGGCCGCCCTCACCTGTCACACCGTCACCTGCACGTCTCAGCAGAGTCCTAAACCCTGACGATAGCCCTCAAGATATAAAGCTGACCTGCCATCCCCTGCTGCCCCAGGATGGAATTCAAATGCTGACTTGGGCAGCTGAGGTGGCCCACCTCTCCAGACTCACTGGACCCCTCCCGCCACCTGCGCTCCCCTCTGCTCCCCCCGAGAAATGAGCCATTTTGCCCCTGGGTCTCACGGCGGCTGGCTCTCTTCCAGCAGTCTTCGTTTCTCCAACCCACAACCCAGTAAACTCCGACTCACTCTTTATCACCAGCATAGCTTCCAAACACCCCAACCTGGGCCCATGCCTCTCCATGTCCAGCAGACCCTCCCCTCCCTCCTGCTTTCTCATCTGAGAGCCTCATCTCCCCAGTAATCTGCACAGGGCCTGGCATATAGTAGGTGCTCAATAAGGACTGTTAATGAGTAGGTAGTGATTAGTGTAGAACTAAATGTCCCAATATTGTTTGAATTAGTTTTGAATATATTAGTGTGTGTATATATATATACATATATGTCAATCAACTTTGTCGCATCAAATAATTTCACTGCATGAATACACAATTTTCTAGGATTTGAAAAAAACCTATGATCCACAGCTTCTAAAGACCACAGGAAAAGAGTGTGACTTAAATATCAATTAGGTGATGCCAGTGAAGCACTCTCAAAATGAAAAAGATGGCTGAGAAGTACAGTGAGTCACATTCTAGACATAACTACAGAACTGGTCTACAAGCCTCTAACGTATCCTAAATTTAAAATTGCAGCTGTGATTTTTTTAAATAACGAGAACTACAGGATAGCAAAGGAAAACTCTAAGTTAAACATCTACCTATCATTGACCTGAGTTTCAATCATTTTGGCAGACAAATCTTTAGGCGAATTCTTAAGGCTCCTACGTGTTTTAAGGGAAATGGAATTTCATTTGAGAGCCAGAACGTTGAGTGAAAAACATCAGCAACAGCTACTTTAAACGTAACCTGAGGACAAGAGGTGCCGTCACAGGCGATGGCCTCTAATGTGGAATTCAACAGCCAGCTGCCGTAAGGAGACACCTGGCAATCTAGCTCTGATGCAGCATCCCTGGCTGGGACAGCCACTGCGCCAAGGCTGAAAAGAAGCCCTGCATCGCGGCTACGGCTGAAACCCACACCAAGACCACAACACTGAGCACCTGTAAACTTGGAACTAAAAGAGGTCAGTTGAGAGTAAGTAAAAAAGAACACAATTTTGGTTTACAGGGACCGATACAGAAATTTATATCCATCTTTTCTCTGTGATAAATCAAGGAAGAAAACGGTTATAAATTCCCAGCATAACCACATGAAACACAGAAATAATTTAAAGTAAGGCCCGGTGGTTCTCTGCTTGTTTGAGCTCCTATTTCTCCCTCTGACAGAAGCATTTCCGAGGCTGTGGTGGAATTACCTTGCAGCAAATCAAGCTGTGAGCTCCTGCAGCCTCGCCCTGGGTGACGCGGGGATCTGCACGTCAGACCCTCTTCCCCAAGGAGCCTCCCCCTGGCGGACTCGGTAGGTGGCCTCCACTTACGGGGAGACCCTGCAGCGGCTCTGGCCACCAGCACACCACAGTGGCTCTTTGGTGGCAGGGGAGCCCTGTTTCTGCTACGTGGGACAGTGCCACCTGCTTCTAGCTGAGGTCATGTGTATTTGGAAATCTTTTCATTTGGTGACACGGTATATTTACTTCATAAATGGTCATAGAATACCATCAGGAAATAATTACTTCACATTTCACAACTACAGGGGAATTATTAGGAGACAGATGTCACTTACCGAAAAGCTATAATTAATGGCAAGAACCTTTCTCAATGATAGATGAGGAAGGGACCTTTAACAACAAACAAAAATCCTAAAAATGCAATGAAAACCCCTGATGAGATAATACCCGTTTTAAACCCAGCTCCATCACTTACTAGCAGGAGGTCCTCGGCAGAGCCACGCCGTCTGCCTCGTCTTCTTCAGAAGAGGGACATGGACTAGAACGCTTCCTAAAATCCCTTCGAGGCCTAAATCGTCACCGTCATCGGCCCTGAGTCCAGAGGTGATCAGATGATTAGGACGGGGCACACCGCCTGTGCCACGGAAGGGGACTCAGGTGGCGAAGGAACTCTTCACTGACAA
Organism: Cabassous unicinctus; assembly: GCA_029593785.1. Lineage (NCBI taxonomy): Eukaryota > Metazoa > Chordata > Mammalia > Cingulata > Chlamyphoridae > Cabassous > Cabassous unicinctus. Next base: position 13,189 of record JAQZBX010022114.1, on the reverse strand, counting down.
CGGGAAGAGCTTGCACTTACAGAAACCTCTCAGGCCAGCGGCAGCGAAGGTGGACGGCCCGTGGAGGTGCCTGGCCCACATCCAGGGAAGGGCGCAACGTGCCGTACGAGGGATAAAGAGGGGCAGACCCTGAGCCCCTCGGGACGCCCTCCCCTGTGGTTGGGTGGCCCTGTATTAGGGCGACACACGGGATCCCGTCGTGCACACATCCAAAAGCGCTGCGCGTGTCGGTGTATGCGGAGCGGTTCACGTGCAAACCCCACGAACACGAGTACACGCATCCCGCGTGCACGCACACAGCTCTCTTCACGCAGCTCGTCCTGCCAGGAGAGTGTGCGCACGCAGAAAATCAACTCGGGACGCGTACCTGGCTGCAAAGCCCCACCGAGCAGGAAGGGGACAAAACACCCTTTGTTCTCTACTTGGTCTAGAAAAACAAGTCCTTTCAAAGGCAAACGTACATCCAAAACATCTTAGAAAAGAAGGGCTTTCAGTGTTTTAAGTCACCACCGTCTCTGCCAAGGGCCTCGCCCCCAATCCCACCAGCAGCAGGCTGCACTGACCTGCGACGACTTTCAGGGCATGTCGACCACCGACAGAATGTCCTGAAAGCCAGGTCCCACCTCAGAGCCCCGTGAGATAATCCGCACATCCAGGGAAGAACACTCGACACTTCAGCGATGCGCGCCACTGCATAGCTTTTCCCAGCTACCACATTAAAACCCAAACACCCAGTTAACTCTAAGACCTACTTGCTTGGGGGCATCGGTGGAGGTGGTGTGAACTTCAGTGCCTCGGAGCCCACTAGACCCAACCGCTGTGGGAACAAGGGGGCCTGCTGACAGAGGAACACGCAAGCCGTGCTGCCATGCGAACATCATGCGCGTCCAACACAGGTTAAGCACTTTCTCAAAAGAGACACCAGCTCCCAGCCTGTGGCCGGAAAATACCAATTTACCGTAACACTTACTGTGAGAGAGAACGGTCATGGCTGCCTAGGGCCAGTGCCCTTCTTAATTCAGGCTTCTCTGCTGAAGACAGCAATCGCTGGCAACATGCATTATCTGTGTGTGAGCAAAGGGACCCTCTTCCAGCATCACTCACCGCTTGGCCTCTGTCATTTTGTGTCAGGCTGGCTCATGGGTGCAGCCTTCACCCTTCTGATCAAGAGCCCTGGCCTCCCGGTCTCTCCAGTGCTGGGGGGTCGCCCAACACTCAGGGGCCTCAGCCTGGCACAGGCGTACGCACACTTTCCAGCCAGCGGCCGGGGGCTCTGCCGCCCTGCCCCACCCCGTGGACGGGGACCTGGTACCCACGATACATCGCTCCCGTCAGTTCCAATTGAGGAGATGAAACAGGGCTGGGGGGGCACGTGGATTGCAATTTGTGCTGGTGGCAAATTAGCATATGCTGATTAGCATATTCATTTCTGAGGCGTCTACTCTCTAATTAAAATAGAACATTTGCAAACAGGTTTATCGCAGATTAAACTACGCGACACTTGATGCAAAAAGAAAAAACTCAGGTGCCGAATTGGGGAACCTCGTATATAGCTGCAGAAACGGATGGGGCCACTCTCCTGGCCGGGGCGAAAGGCGAGCTGCGTCAAAGGTCGTGGCCAAGAAAAGCGGTGGCAGCAGGCGCGTCGCCCAGAGGCCCCATGCGCGGCGGGGTCGGGAGGGTGGTACGTGAGTGGGCCCAGGTGAGGGCCGAGGGGGCTGCACCGGGAAAGCACGCCCCGCGCCCCGTGAAGGCAAAGTCTCTGTGGCGGGCCTGGGCCCAGCGCGTCCCTGCGGCGGTGGCCGTGGCGTGCAGTTGGTCATGGTGGTGAGGCGGCAGTGGGGCAGCGAGGGCGGGAGGGAAGCGGGAGGACAGCATCATCACTCTGTCTCGTGTGGCACCGCGGCGGCCGCTTCAGGCCAACCTCGCCCCGTGCCAGGGTGCTGCTGGGCCCTCCGGGCAGGGCCGCGGGAATCAAGGCGCCGGCGGCGTGGCAGGGGCAGGTGGCCGACCGCAGGCGAGCAGGGCCCAGCTGCCAACTCGCGAGGCCAGGGCAGAGCAAGGAGCCCGTGTGGGCCCAGCCAACCTCCGGCCCCTCCGGCCCGCCTGCTGCTGACCTCAGGCCCCGGGGCTCAGACCAGGCACGTCTGCCCCGGACCCCCGGCCTGGAGCAGCACCGCAGCGTGGCAGTGCAGCCACGTTCAGCGTGGGGGGCCTCAAACCCCATCTTCTCTAACGATCAAGCTCGCTGACACCACGATTTTTCCTTCTGATCCGAAAAGTTAAGCTTGCCTTTTGTTAGGAGTAGTTTACAGAAGGAGGTCTGTCTGTCCGCTTGCTCCATTTCAGGACGTTCTCCCTGATGAAAAGAAAAGGCTAAATTCCCCTCAAGGGTAGGGAAAAAATTGTTCCTGGGTCTGATTTCCACTGGAAAGCTTTACAACTCCATGGAAGAAAAATCTAACATATTAACTCGAAAAATTTACACCTACAAGAGTATTTTTAAAATTATTTTTCATGCAGCTGAGAATTTGTGTCTAAGGTCTAACATTTTAATGTAAAAGCCAAACGAAAAGGATGACAAGTTTGTATCTTAGTCAAGTTCATTGAAAATCAAATATTCATTACTAGTTTTCTTTCCCTAATTTGAAGAGTGCCTCAGTGGATAAATAATATAAAATCATTTTTACATTTTGGGTAATATTTATAGATCGTCAAAGAAATGTTTGAACCAAAAGGCAGACCTTCTCAAATTTTTTCTTTAACAGGTGATGAAAATGAGTCTTAGAGAAATTTAAGAACCTGCCCTCAAAGTACTCAACTTTAACACTGCCTTATTTAGGTTCACAACGGGAATAAGAATAAATTTTAGCCCTGTGTGTCATCCCACTGTCACCACTGAGAAGCCACCTACGACATGAAACACATCCCAGTCCTCGTCAGAGCCGAGCAGCAGCTCCCTCCCGGGAAGGGCTCCACTGGCCTGTTGCGTATCGCGGCTCGTGGCTGGCCCGGACGTGCCACGGCCCATGGGTGGACCTCCCTGGTGGCCGGGAAACGAGGTGCAGCCAGAGCCCCTGCCATCAGACACCATTAGTGTGAACTAATTTTACCACGTCTGTTTCGTCCAAGAGCCAACATGTCATCTTTCAGGAAGAACTCCCCTCTGCTTCACTGGGTCTAGGAACTTCTCAGCTCTAAAGCAATTTCATTCCCCATTTGCTTTCATTGTAAGCAGCGGGCAATTGAGTCCCCTTGAAAAGGGTGGCAGAGGGGATTCTGGAGGCCGGCGGTCCTTGGGCGCGACGTAGACTGCGCCTCGGTGCTGATCCTCACCACGCCTGCACAAGGCACCGGAGCAATGGAGACAAACAGCATGTCCTCTGGGTCTGGCACTCACAACATTTGAACGCTGAGTCACGATGGCGTTTCTTCTACGTGATTCTCTTAACTGGCCACTTCCCATCCAATACAGCAACCACCACCAGCAAAACCCACAGTCTCCGAGCTGGCCGTGCAGCAGCACACGCGCACACGAGCCTCCCCGCGCGTTTCCCCACTCGTCTCTTTTACGTGGTAAGGAGAGGACACTTGCCCTCTATGGACAATAATGCATGTCCAGCTCCTCCAGAGCTCTGAGTTCATCAAAAAGGTTACAGCTGCCATTTGAACTGGAGACTTACAGGGGAGCAAACAGCTCTACCACCCGACCCAGAAACCAAAGAGAGGGCTGGGAAGGCCTTGAACCTGGACGGAGAGGCCCGGCAAGCCTTACACAGACACACTCAGGCTCTTCCCAAAGCCCTGCAATGGTTAACTTTACTACACTGTGGTATGCCCAGCTAAGAGGGGAGGAAAGACCAGAAGAGTCTACATGCCCAGAGATACAACAGTTCAGAGAGGACAAATTTCACACCATTGTGACATTGATGTTTCCCCGGTATAAATGATGGGGGGAAAGTCCCCATAGAAAGGTTTTATCTAGCTGTCATTCCATCTAGAGATCTCCCTTCTACTATCTTCAATTTCATGCTAAAATCATATTACCAAATAATATAGGCCGGCCATCAAGTCTGGAAATAGAGATAATATTAATGTTTTATTACTAATATAAATATCAATAAACCAATTATTTTCTACGCACATACGTCTCCAGGCTGGGTAGCCACGTGAAGAATGATGATAGTAAATGCGGCATTTTAACTCCTAAGGTCTGTCTGAGAGCCCCTAAGTGAGGTGCTTTGGTCATTTCCAGGCTTCCCTCCTCTTTTGGAGGGTGTCTCGACCGCTCACGTACATGCAGACACCAGCCAATCCAATGCACGTGGGAAAAGTCTTGGAGAATAAAACCCCGAACATCTTAGGGGTGTCAGGTAGACTACGTCACTGAAAAATCCCAGAACCACACTGCTAGCTCCCACAACTAATTCACCCACACAGTAAGGGTTAGACAAACCCTTATAATGCTTTCAGAGATGCTTTTCTGCATATTTCTACCTACCTACAGCAATTGTTTCACCAACGACCTAGACAGAGAAATGTGACCTTCAGGTTTGTGGATAAACCAAAATAGGAGACACAGAGCAAATGCATAGGATGGCAGAAGGAAGATTCAGAAAGTACTGGTAGACTGGTATAAGAAACCAAATCAAAACAATTAATTTAGACATGGAGAAAAACAGGGATACTGATGATAAGTTTTACACAATGTTAAATGTCTTGAACTTGACAACTGTACTTAAGGTGGTATCAAGCAAATATCCTTGTTCTTAGAAATGTACCTGTGTCCAAAGAGTGTGACACAGTCAACCTACTCTCAAAAGCTTAGAAAATAAATGGATGGAAGGACGGATAGATGACAGAGAATGATACAGCAAATGTGGCCACATGTTCAAATTGGTGGAGCTGGGTGTCTGGGTGGGGGGTGGGATGTTGGAGTTCTCTGTAGGGGGGGTTTTGTGTTATTTTTGAAACCGTCCTATAAGTTTAAACTTATATAAAAATTAAAAGTTTAAAGAAAAAAGATGAATTCAACAAGATTCTAGTATATGACTCAAAAGCAATAAGGGCAGACAGCAAGGAAGAAAAGGCTAGGCAGCAGTAATTCGACAAACGAGCTCAGCAATGTGTCCCCAGTGCAGGTTTTCTGGGTGACACCCATTTCCTAGGCTGCATTAACTGATGCGAGCCTCTCTGAGTGGGCGGGTCGGCCCCTCGGGGCACCACACTTCAGGAGGATCACGAAGGAACATTCCAGCATGGAGGAGCCACAGAGCGAGGCCTGGAGTCTGGGCGGCCAGCGGGGACGGTCCCTGCGGGCAAGTCGCGGGGCGGCTACTGGCAGTGCTGCAGGCCCAGGAGCCCGCGGCCTGCCCTGCGCAGCCCCACGCGGGGACCTGGCGCCAGCTCCAGTGGCCTGCCCCTCTCAGGGACTCCGACTGAGGGCTTCAGCCTAGCTGAGCTGGGTTCTTTTCTACCCTGGGCAGCCCTGGCTCTAAAATGCACTTCTAAACAAGTATATTAAGGCCCAAAGGCTTAAAACCCTCGAATCACAGTGCACTTCAAAACCACACCGTCTGCTGACCCGGCACCTGCCGCCGCGTCAGTGTGCACATGAGAAGAAAACGGTCCACGGAGAGCACTTCTGGTCAACGGGCAAGGCATTTTTCACATTTGAAAGATAAATCCTTAACTTCTCTCTTTAAAAAGTCCTAAGAACCATCTGTACATTTTTTTTTTTTTTTTAGAAAAAGGAGCATATATCAGGCTACTTTTTGCATTAAATTCTGTCATCTGAATGAACTGGAAACTTAACAAACTTTCTTGGGAAAAATAAATAACCCAGGCACACAAGGAAGCACAAAGGGGCTATAACAAAGTGAGCGTGCTGCTCGCAGGTGTGAACTGGCTGTGCGGATACCGCGAGTGGACGCAGTTACACTACAAGGCAGGTAGGCTGAGTGAGAGTCATTCCAACCCTGGTGCAAACGGCTAACTTCCACCCCACCGGGAGGGCACTCGCGGAAGGACTGGAGAGCACACGAGGAGCGACCAGGAAGCGCCGTAAGCCTGGTCCTCACCGCCTGTCGAAGGCGCTTCTGCTTTAGGTTGCTCTTAGAAAGCGCAAACCTAAAGAACGCAGGCCGGCCTCGGGTCCAGAAGGCCAGCCAACATATTTTCATTCAGCGTAACAGCAAGTAATTTGTATGATGAAAACATACCGCCGAGACGACGTATGATTCACTTAATTTAACTGAAATTTGAAAATGTGAAAACCCTCAGCTTCGTGGGCTCTAGCTTCTTGACGACGATGTCTCGAGGACCCCTTAGCAGAGCACGTAGGCTCTGAGAAGGGATTAGCATCTGAAAATAAACAAGGTAAGTCAGGGGTCGCTGTTTCTTATTAACAATTTGGCAGAATAGATTCGCTGGACCTTCTGGGGCGAGGGCCCCAGCTCCATTCTAAAGGTTGACAAAGAAGTGCTTAGTCTGAGCAAGAGTGAAAAGATCAACAAGCTCCTTAAAACGAGAAAACAGAGCAAGACAGCCCCAAATGGCTTCACGGGAAAGGTCTCCCGGCATCTGAGTTTTTACTTAAGGGTAAGCGGAGGCCAGAGGCACCACGGCACACCAACCAGGGGGACAACGGGGGGCTCGGCGAGAGGCCCGTGCTGACCGCCAGAGCCCTGCACCCTCGGAGAGCTTCTGCGTAGATGCGGCCTCTCAGCACGGCTCCCAGCTGCGCGTCTCCCTTCCTGGAGCCGAGCTACCGGAGCTCAAAGGCCACTGTAAACGGTAACCTTTTAGGGAATTATAGATTAATGATCAGCAGCGCTGTTCAAAGGGCTCCTCGCCCCAGTAATAAACCGAGAGCGCTCCATGGGAGTTTTTGTTTTCTTGGTATTTTACTACATGAAATTTCCCAGTTTTCTGGATGTCAACCGACAGCTACTTTCCAACCATATTCAAGAGTGCAGTAGCGCACGTGAACATGCGTCACTGGTGCTATCACTGGAGAGCGCTTACATTTTAAGGCACAGTTTTTCAGAAACGTAGCCCGAGGCAATCCCAGAACTTGACTGGGCACCTTCCCACTCTGCGAGGCTCTGCCTACTAACGCAGGAGAGCTGACTCGCTGTTTCATTTTTTAGAAACTATGTATGTATAAAAATGAAACTAAAATGATCATACCAATGAACACTGTCTTTTGAGAGACAAGGTCAATGGAGGTCGACTGAGCCTTTGTTTAACATGACTGCCTGTCCGTGCTGGTCAGATTTCAGCATGGAGGAGGCGGAACCGGATTTCCAAGTCCACGTCACCAGGAACCACGGTCTACTCACTGACCTGTTCCCAGAGCAGCACACGGTGACCACACAGCAGGCAAGCCTTCCCAGGATGGCGGGGACTGGAAGCCTCTGGGCGTCCTGCCCCAGGCCCAGGGGGGCAGGCAGAGACAGCACCCTAAGATGGGGGGGCCGTGCTGCACCCCTGACTTTCCAGGGCAGGCCCTGAGCTGGGGAGACCATGCTGCACCCCTGACTTCCCAGGATGGGCCCTGAGATGGGGGGGCCATGCTGCACCCCCGACCTTCTAGGACAGGCACTGAGATGGGGGAGGCGTGCTGCACCCCTGACCTTCCAGGAAGGGCCCTGAGTTGGGCCATGCCACATCCATGCCATGCCACATCCCCTGATCTTCCAGGATGGGCCGTGAGATGGGGGGGCCGTGCTGCACCCCTGACTTTCCAGGATGGGCCCTGGGCTGGGGGCGCAGTGCTGCACCCCTGACTTTCCAGGATGGGTCCTGAGCTGGGGGGGCCGTGCTGCATCCGACTTTCCAGGATGGGTCCTGAGATGGGGTGGCCATGCTGCGCCCCCGACCTTCTAGGACAGGCCCTGAGATGGGGGGGTGGGGCATGCTGCACCCCTGACTTTCCAGGATGGGTCCTGAGCTGGGGGGAGCCGTGCTGCACCCCTGACTTTCCAGGATGGGTCCTGAGATGGGGTGGCCATGCTGCACCCCCGACCTTCTAGGACAGGCCCTGAGATGGGGGGGGGGGCGTGCTGCACCCCTGACTTTCCAGGATCGGCCCTGAGCTGGGGGGCCATGCCACATCCCCTGACCTTCCAGGACCGGCCCTGAGCTGAGAAGACCATGCTGCTCCCCCAACCATCCAGGACGGCCCTAAGGGGCTCACTGAGGAGCACGTGGAAGGACAGCCCTCGCGACAGGTCACTCACAGCACCTGGGGGGCCCAGCACCTTACCTCTGTGCTCTGACGCCGGCCCATTGGCGCCCCAGCTCTGGTAGAGGGTGGTGAGGTCCTTTGGAATGTACGTCTTGAAGATATTGAGAATGTCCAAGTGCTTCTCGTGCCGCTCGGGCACTGCCTCCTGCTTGATGGAGTGCACGACTGTTGGGGCGCCGGGCAGGCCTGGCTGAGCCTGCGTCGCTGCGCTGCCTTCTCGGGGGGCGGCCCCGCAGTGGGCCAGCGTCCTCAGCTCCTGGGCGGCCTTGGAGGGGGGCTCGCGGGGAGGTAGTGGGGGGCCCCCTTCGCTTTTCCCGTGATGCTCCGTTTTGCACAGAGGCTTGCAGGGAGGCTGAGGGCCGAATTTGGCTTTCGCGGAGTCGGGTGTGCTGTGCTTCTGGGGGGTGGCGAGGCCGGCCCCCACCGGGGCCATCGCAGGCTTTTCTGCTGGCTTGCCTCCAGCTGCGGGCTGGGGACCCGCCCGGGCGATGACGGTGGGTGAGGGGGTGGCACTCCTGCTGAAGCCGCCAGCCTCCTGCCTGGCTGGGGCCCGGTGGTGCTCTTGGGCAAGGCTGGGTTTGGTCTGTCGGGGCCCGTCGGGGCCCGGGGCCCAGGGCTCGCAGGCGCCCCCCAGGAGGCTCTCCTTACTCTTAGGCATGCTAGCGGCTTTTGCGGTCCCTCCCAGGGGAGAAGGGCTGCTTTTGGGTCCCTGGGAGGCGCCCGGCACGTGCGTGCGGGTGAACCGCGCGATGGGCAGCGGCTGGCACTCCTTGCCCCCGAGCACGGGTGGCGGGCCTGTGCGCCCGCTCCTGGCCAGGAATACCCAGCTGCTCTTGACGTTCCTGTAGCCGTTGTGCTGCGTCCACGGCGGGGCCACGGCGCTGCAGCTCACTTTGTGCCAGATCCGCTTGTGCATCCAAAGCACCTCGGGGTAGTAGGTCTTATGGGTGCAGTACGGGCACGGGTGCGTGATCAGAGCCGCCTGCGCGGACGAGGCCGCCTCCTTGCTGCCGGGGCCGTCCCGCGTGGACCTCTCGCTCAGATCCAGGGGCAGCAGATCGGGCGCCAGGGCCTGCTTTCCCCCCGCCGAGGGCTCCTGGCCGTGCAACCCGCAGGGCTTGTCTTTCGGGCGGTGAGCCTGGCCCTCTAAGGAGAGCTGCAGATCCACTCCTTCCAGAAAAGTGATGCCCAGACTCGAAGGAAGACCTGCGAGGTCACCAGAGCCTGGGCCGTCTTGCTTGGGGTGAAATGCTGGCATTTTTAAGTCAAGAGAAAATCCATGCTGTTCGGATCTTCTGGAAGCATCTTTGCTATTGTTTTCAAGTACAGTGACAGAAGCTGTGATGCCCGTTTTGGACTCGGTGGGGCCTTTCTTCAGTTTGCTACTTCCCACTCTGTGACCCTGATCTCCACTGGAGAGCACAGTCGATGCTACGTCTGCAGGAAAGGTGCAGCGATATGGCTTTCCCCCTGGAGAATGCAAGTAAAAAGGTGAAATTACCATTTCGCATCAGAACACAGACAATACAGCAAAGCTAAGCCACCTAAAAGCATATCCGAAATGCAGCTGTATCTTACTAAGGGATATGAATTGTTCTTTACGTTTAGAAAAATAATACAACTCTTAAGTTTCGTTTGCTCTCCACGAACCTCTCCTGAGAGCTAACCGGATGTAAGAGCAATATTGCGATATTCTTTCAATTGATTAAAATCACGTGAAACAAAATAGCTGCACACGCAGTTGCGTGCAGCTAATTGTTGCTAGTCAACCAGGGGTAACGAGTTATATTAAAAATCAGGGGAAAAAGCTAAATTCTTTGTAACAGTATGAGGTTTGACATGACTTTCAAATATGCAGCCTCATTTAACGCCCTTGTGGAATCTTCCTAATCACCCCTCATTTCGAGGTCAGGAAACTCAGGGAGGAGAAATGGCCACACAGTGGCATGTGGCAGAAGCAGGATGAGAAGGCAGCCGGCGCTGGGCAAACTGCGCCGCCCTCTGCCTCCAAGACTACGGCTCTGCAGTATCCACCGCAGCCTAACCCAGTCAGGCCTTTCATGACTCTCCTCTCCAAGACCCGAATTTCAAGGCCAAAGCGTTGCTGCCAAAAGCTTCCCTCACAGGCACTGGAGTCAGGGCAAGTCCAGCTCTCATTTCACCTGCACATGCAGGTTACCTGAGCAGGTTACCTGAGGGAGACCGGAGAGCACACCTAGGAGGGGGCGGCCCCAGGCCCTTCCAGCTCCCGGATGGTCTGGGACCCGCCCGACCTCCTGGAGACTGTCTACGCGAATCCTCCAGCACCGGAAATGCAGCGAGAAGGCTTCCCAAATGCCTGCTGCGACGGCAACGCCAAGCCAGGGAAGAGCCCCAAGGTGCAGGCTGCCCTGAGCCTCAGACTCCTCTCCAGGGCCAGGCGAGACCACGGTGTCAGCGGGTGCCACTCGGCTTAACAAAAAGCTGCTTTAAGCGTGCATTCGGAAGGCTTTGGGTCAGTTTGAATCCTGAAATCATAATTGAGAAAGTGCACAAACGCTTGTGGATACCTTAAACCTTTCCGAAGTACAGAACATAAGCTACTAGTCACTGACGCAGGATTCGGTTTTTCTCTTTTCCTGCTGTCCAGTCCTTCCAGGTCACCCTGTTGCCCTCAGGGTATTTTCTCAAAGGGTGGGGATTAAAAATGTATGCCCTGTCGTACGAGAAGGTCTGCAATGCTGTGTTTTAAATAAAGGTTTTAACCTTCAGAGGAATGTAGGTATCTATTTACTCAGAAGGGTCTTTATTGAAAGTTTTTGGAGATAAGACCCAGAAATTCTGTCAAATGGGTAAAGAATCCATTCCAAAGGGGTCTTCATCAAAGCAGAAAAGCTTCCTTCATGGAGTGTGTTTGCCATGGATCTGAAAAAGCGTAACAACGAATGCTCATTTTCAATTAGTATATAGTTAACGAGCCACTTGCGAGCCATTTTAAAGGCTTATGCCCACATGAAAAATGCAGCTGGTACACAGTGATGAGAAGTGGAGAGGAGGCGAGAGGCAAGATGAAGGAGAAATTCAAGTGTCTCACTCCTACGGGCTCCGCAAAGCTACCCTTTAAAGAAAGGCGGGTCTAGTTATCTGTCACATGTGACGGGTCACAAATGGGGAGCCCAGAAAGCAGCACTGAGGGAAAGTGCATTTAAGCCTGGAATTAAATATAGGGGGAAATCACATGCCTCTGTTTTAGTTCAAATAAACTAAGGTCATTTTTTCAGTTTTCAAAGGGAGTAATGTGGGAGGCAGATCTAGTTTCTCCTGTGCTGAAGGAAGAGGGGCTTATGAAGACAAGGCCAAAGACTGTTAGTAGAAGTTACAAGTCGAACACTGAGGCCAGATATGTGCCATCCCATGCTGCACACCTGTGCACTCTCAAAGCACATCTGCCGAAGTTCCAAAGAGGATCATGAAAGAAAGCGTCCTAGTGGAACTTCCAGTACCTCTGACCCAGGCAGGAAAACACAAATTAAAAGCAAAGGAGGGGAGCGGATGCAGTTCAAGTGGTGAACGCCTGCTTCCCGTGTACGAGTTTGATCCCCAGCAACTCCTAAAAACAAGCAATACGTAACTATTACATATGCATGTGCATGTGATAGTGCAAAATACATAATTTTGTATATTATATACAGCTATATACAATGCACATTTATCCATTAAGATACTGGCCAAAGTGAATCAAAACATAAATATAGATTTGTGTTGATTTATTTCATAAAATAAATATAAAACATTTAACATATAAAATTATGTACTATATAAATACTATAGGTAACATGTATGCACTTTGGGGACTGAGCCACGTCCTCGCAATGGACCCCGGGCCTGTGAGTGTGAACCACTGTAAACGGGGCCTTTGAAGACATTGGTTAAGGTGCCCAAACTGAACGAGCACAGGCCTTAGTCCAATAGGGCCAAGGCCCTTCTAAGCAAAGGGGATTGGGCACAGAAGCAGCTGCAGGGAGCAGCCAGCAGCTGGAAGCCAGTGGGATCCGGGGAAGATGCCTCCATGTGCACCACGCAACAGAAAGCCAAGCGCCAAGGACCACAGGCAGCCAGGCCCAGAAGGCCAGTCTTTGGGGGAGAAATCATCTCCTTGCTGGTGCCTTGGTTTTGGATTTCTTTTAGCCTTAAAACTGCAAGTCAATAAATTCCTGCAACTTAAGTCAAAAAAAAACAACAACAAACAAGTGAAAAAACCAACTCTCATTGGGAGCAGATGGAGCTCAGTGGCTGAGCGCCTGTTTCCCTTGTACAAGGTCCCGTGTACCTCCTAAAAACAAAAAAAGGCAAATGATGTAACCCTAAGTTTTCGGAGTACTCCATAGGGAGCCCAGGGACAAAATGCCTGTTGACTATCGACAGGGAGGCTCAATCCCGGGGACAGAGGCAGAGGAGGAGGACAGCATTGTCACTGCAGAGCCGGGGTTCCGAAAGGGGCACGGAACGGGGGGTGAGACTGGAGGGGAAGGGAGGCTGTTACCAGAGGAAACCGACACCAGGAACAAGACTGAACTATTTTCCAAAGACCTGCCAAGTTTGGGAAGACCACTCAACAGGGAGCACGTGCATAGCTTGAGTGATGCAGTAAAATCCAGGGAAACACAGCTCCCCACCAACAGAGAAGTCAGACGCTTCTGGCAATCAGGGCACTTATGGCTACTGTCTCCCTCGTAACCCTCTAAGCAAGTGTTCTTCAGTTAACAAGGATCTGGTTACTTTTAACGTCAAAAGCAGAGAAGGTGTCAGTGGGTGCCACTCGGGTCTGGGGTCACAGTAGCCCTAGGATTGGCCTGGGTCTGGGCTCTCGGACCCCTTTCCCACTGAGTGGCCCCTGCAGGGTCTGACAGCACTGGGGGCTGCAGATAGTACCATCACTTAACGTCTTCAAAGATTTAT